>SKCR01017590.1:0-96700 GCA_019454045.1 Zanthoxylum bungeanum | reverse complement strand
TGGCAAAGGCAAAATTATCACAGTCTTCTTGGAAGACAAAGGACATATCCCAAGATGTCTGCCTAAACTGTGGCAAACGGGGTCACTAGATACGTGACTACCATATGGACAAGGCAGACATGAATGAAGTGAAGACGGGGCAAGGCTCCGACTTCAAGTATGATTGTCAAAAACAAGTTCGCTATTAGTTTCAAAATTGGATTTTGATTCTAAGTATCGTACATAAATATGTACTGATGTGCAGAATATGCTGATTAGCAGAATACTGACTTCAGTTGAGATCTATCTGCGAGTCGGAAACGGGACGAGAGTCGCTGTTTTAACCGTAGAAACCTAAGTTTAGGAACTACCCTTCGGGTATGTACTTAAATTATGAAACTGTTATAATGTAACTAGTTTGACTAGAAATAACTCGTTGCGGGTATACCTTTATATTCTAGAACACTAAAATGTTTCATTTTATAAAGATGATATTGAGATAAGCACATTAGATGTGAATAACAGTATTTATATTTAGAATATAAATGAATCTCATATGTATACCATGACAAACAAATAGCTCAAAATGAATTAATCAGATAAGACTTATTTGTGGCATTGGTGTCTGGGACACATAAACAAGACTCGTATATCCACACTTTCGGAAGAGTGGATACTAGAACGGATTTGATTCTATTCAAATAATTTCTACAAATCTAGTTTATTGGGCAAAGTGCCTAAAACACATTTTACTTGGTAAAAGTACAAATGCCATCGATCTGTTAGCCCTCGTTCATAGTGACGTAAGTGGGCCCATATCTAGCTAGGCTATAGGTGGATATGAACGCTTTGTAACCTTTACGGATGTGGCATTGCGTTATGGTTTTGTGTTTCTTGTGAAACACGAATCAGAAACTTTTGATAAATTCAAAGAGTTTCGACACTGAGTAGACGAACAGATCGGCAAGAGTATTAAAACATCACGATTGGACCGTGATGGAAATACTTAAGCAATAAGCTTCTCAATTATTCGAAAGAGTATAGTATTCTTTCACAGTGGACTCCTCCCGGAACACCTCAAGTGAGCGGTGTGTCCAAACGGAGAAACCAAATTTTGTTAGACATAATAAGGTTAATTATGAGTCGCTCTAAGCTACCATTTTCCTTCAAGGGATACGCATTAAACAGTGCAACACTTATTTTGAATAAGGTTCCATGAAAATCTGTTAGACAGATTTCATATTAGATATGAATAGGAAAGAAATCGGGTTTTCTCATTCCTGATGATTTGGGTATGCTGGGCATATGTTTGGATGATACCAAACTAGAACCCAAATCGGATAAGTGCCTAAATTGTAGGTTATCCTAGGGTAACCAAAGTATAGTACTTATACAACTCACAAGAGAACAATGTAATTGTTGCCCGCCATGCGGTTTTTCCTAAGAGGAATACCTATATGCAGTGACAAGTGGGAGGAAAGTAAAACTCGATGAAAATCAGAGTAATACTGTTCCAGGCACCGATTCCTTAACGAAACACAAATAGTTCATCAAGGATGAAACTGTACCACAATCTTCGAATACACATGAACCGCACAAGTCGGAGAGAGTCAGAAAACAACCTGGGAGGTATGAGTTTCTGATCTCACCTCGTAAAGATGTCAATCTTATTGAGGAATATGAACTGACTACATATAAGGAAGTTATACAAGGTATCAACTCTCTATTATGGCAAGGTGCCTTGAAGTCCGAAATGGATTCCATGTATACCAACCAAGTTTGGACACTGGTTGATGTACCAGAAGGCATTGTGCCTATTGGTACTATATGAGTCTTCAAGGAAGACATATATTGATGGCAACATACCAACGTATGAAGCTAGGCTTGTAGCGAAAAGGTATCGTTATCAACATTGTGTCGATTACAACGAAACATTTTACTCGTTGCCATGATTAAATCCATTTGGATAATGCTTGCTAATGTTGCCATTTATGAAATATGGCAGCTGAACGTCAAAATCGTTTTCCTTAAACGGAAACCTTTTGGAGGATGTTTACAACATCCTGACGGTTTTATCGTACCAAAACAGGTAAACAAGGTTTGCAAGTTAAATCGATCCATTTATGGATTGAAGCAAGCATTGCGTTCTTGGAACTATCGTTTTGATGTAATCATAATGGTGTATGATTTAATTCAAAACGAATATGATTCTTGTGTATATAAGGAGGTTAGTGGGAGTGCATTGACAGTGATTGTCCTATATAATGATGATATATCATTTATTGGAAATGACATTCCCATAATACAATCGGTGAAAGCTTGGCTTTCATAAAAATTCTCCATAGATTACTTGGGAGAAACAACATTTATTCTAGGAATAAAGATCTACTGGGATAGATCTAAAAGTTGTTGGCACTCTCCGAGAAATCGTACATTGAAAGATATACACGCTACCTGGTGTCTCATATGCTTTGAGCATATGGAGTCACAATCAGGCCAATCCAGATGATGGTCACTGGATTGATGTTAAGAACATCCTTAAGTATCTTAGATGAACTAATGATGTTTTCTTAAGCCGTGGAGAAGGAGAACTTGAAGTGACTGGGTTCACTGCTGCAACTTTCCAAACCGACAATAACGACTATAAGTCATAATAAAGGTACTATATAGTTTGAATAACGGAACAGTGAGCTGAAAACCTTCCAAGCAAGATACTGTTACCGAATAAACAACAAAAGCGGAATATTGTTGCAGCTGAGGCAGCAATAAAAGCACTTTGGATCTAAATAATCCTAATTGGATTAGGTGTAGTTCTGTTAGCAGCTGAGCTAGGCTATAGCACAGGCTAAAGAATTAATGGTCTCATCAACGATCCAAGTATATACTTCAACTATTCATCTGATTCGTTCGGATCATACATCGTGGCGATGTGATGATCGAATAAATCACATCAGATGATAACTTTGCAAATCCGTTGACGAAAGCAGTTTCTCAGCAGAAGTTTGAGCGACCCGTACATAGTTCAGGTGTAGGACACTTGAGTGATTGGCTATAGGCCAAGTGGGAGATTGTTGGACAATTATGACCCATAGCATTACTATTTGTATAGAACATGGTGTTGTTGTACAAATTAACTATGTGACAAATAAATTGCTCTTTTATCATTTGTAATTGGATTACCGGGATATATAAATGATAAGAGTCCATATGATTAGTTCCGGATTGATAAGATATGAGACAATATCAATCAATGAAGGTTTAATCATTAAAACATCCATAGTCATAGTATTATCGAGATTCGACATCGATAATGTGGAATAGACTAGTTATACACTTGTGCGCGTTGTGGGAGCATAACGGCATAGTTCTCATATATTTAAGTATTGGATACTTATGCAAGTGTAATAGGAGGTTGTGTTTACCATTGGTAGTATGACTATGTGTTTTTGGAAGTCTGAATCAGGGTAGGTGTATTTGGTCTTAACCTGAGACTTTCTTCGCTAATACTTGCGACAATCAATATACTTTGGTTTTGGTCATCCAGGGCTTTAACAGGTTCTGTGTACGCCTCTTCTGGGTATATTGAGAATCGTAGTGTATTGGGTGTGATGTCAAGATGGAAGTATCACTTCAGTCATATGGAGATGATGGTCACGTAGGATAAGGAACTGGTACTCTTATATGCTGCAGCTATTGGGATAATATGACTAGGTCATGTTTATTCGATTATAGAGACTAGTTACCAGAGATCCGATATGTGCTTCGTACGGGGCAGACACAATTCCAGCCCCAGACCTAGCACGTGACATCCGATACTGGATCGTAATACGCAATACTACGTATACTACGCCTGATACAGATTATATATTCCCTTAAGAATATTTCTGGAGAATTGGGTAGGCACGGTGCTTTGCTAGAAGCCAACCATGTCTTGTAAATCGATAAAAACACAGTACTAGGTACGTACGTGTTCGGATAGTCCGACGACCGGATTTACTGCCAACATATCCAGGGATCTCATGGGTCGCTTCCCGAAGATTCACTGATGACGTATGACTCGAGCATAATTAATCTGGGATTAATTATAAGAGAGAAAGTTAATCTAGGATTAATTACGGAGATATTTTATCTTGGATAAAATATTATTTAAAGAGAGAGAATGATTAATTTGGAATTAATCGATAAAATAATATATTCGATATATTAAACGAAATTAGATTTCAACGCGGAATTAAAATTAGATTTTAATTCGGGTGAACGAGTTAATTTAGATTTAATTCGCTAGCGACGTGAATAGTAATTTTGCTAGGCATAATTATTTAATTAAATTTGATTTAATTACGTCGCAACGGAAAATTCGTTAATTCGGAATTAGCGAACCCGAGCCCGGGAGTGTTTGCGGGCCCACTCGCATTTTGAATCAAGTGGGGCCCACAAGTCACATCACGCGTCACATCATTAGTCATTCTTGTGATGGAAGTCACATCAACTTTGAGTGATGTGATGCATGTCACTTTTGTGATTGATGGGAGTTGTTGAAAGGCTTTAATGCCTTGTACCATTTTGGAAAGTGGTAAGTTGTATTAGGTTTTTGAAATCCAATACACACAAAAATAACTTCATCCTCTCATTCTCTCCCTCTCCATCTCACGACACAAGGTGCCTTATTCTCTCAAATTTCCTCTCATGGCCGAGAGCAACAAGAAGCTAAGGAAAGATTTGTGGCAAATTTTTCAATGATGCTAGCACATCCAAGGGGTCACACAAAGGTGATAGGGAAACCCATTCATGAGCATGGAATCCTTTTTCAAAGCTTGGAGCTTGAAGAACATCTCAAGGAGGACAAAGAGGAGCTTGGCCGAGAGCCTCATGAAGAATTTTTATGTTCATCGCATCCAAAAGCCGATCAAAGTGAGTATTTCCGCAACTTTACTTTGTTGTATTCGCACATTTCATAGCTTAATATGATCTTAGTTTGTCCTAGAAAACCCAAAAATTAATTCATGGGGTGGTATCTAATTTCTACGTTTAATAATGCTTTAGTAGAATAGTATATTGGCTTTTGGACTTTATTTATTTTTTGTAATAACCTTAAATTAACCGCATACTGTGAAACGACTAAGTATAGAAATAATTTCTCATCCAAAATTAGCTTTTCAAGAAGTGGAGCCTGGGTCAGATACTCCTTGAGCTGCTGGAAGGCTTCCTTACACTCATTGGTCTATATTATCTCTTTCATTGACTTCTTTATAAGTTGAAATAATATGTGGCATTTGTCGGTTGCTTTGATGATGAACCGATTAAGTGTTGCGACCTGATCAGTCATACTCTAGATCTATTTCAATGTCCTTAGGGACTTCAAGTCTACTACTGCTTTGATTTTCTAGGGGTTAGCTTCGATACGTCGTACACTAACCCTCATGCCCCAAGAACTTTCCTGAAGATATGCCAAATGCGCACGTATGTGGGTTGTCTCATACCGCTCATGGCTGAAGGTTCTCTTCTTCTACTTCACGGCCTTATGGCCTTGATCAATTGACAAGTGATGACTTATGACCCGGAGATCAATCTCATACATATCTTTATGACTCTAGGCGAAAACATCAATATATTCCATGAGGAACTCATGAGCTTTGTTTTCATAATCTACTCCAGCTTGGCCCTGACCTTCATCAACTTTTCTAAGCCATTAAGTCCTACTATTTCTCGCTCATCCCTAATTTCTCCGTACTGGAGACTCTCCTCGTGTCAAGGGTCAGTTGTTGATTACGTCCAAAAAATACTTGCGACTATCGCAGTATAGTTGGGGTGTATTCCTCAGAGAGATGGTTACATGAATTAATTTACTCAAGCAAAAACATTAGCAATAACTTAATGAAAAGATAATGATTGGATTGATAATTAAAGTAAAACTATGGTAAAATATTTAGGAAAATCAGCAGAGAGATATGGCAAAACATCGGGAATCCCTCTTGTATCAAACTCCTATATTCAATTATTGATTACTGTTATTACTCAACTGAAAGTTTCACATCCCAAACCAACAGTCGGAAGATATTCAATTCTACTCATATTAATTTCTAAGGTAATTAATGATTATTTCCACTATGCTAACAGCACACAAAAGTCATCGTTATGAGCTATCTAACGTCGACAATATACCCTCAGGCAATACTGGAGCAGAAGACCAACACATAAAACAACTTTACCAATCACAACTGGGTTCGCAAATCATACATAGAAGAAGCATGACTGGATCTATATGGGTTTTGACAAAACACAATCTCTGAATTCAATAATCGAAAAATAATAAAGAACAATAAACATCAATTATATTAAATGGTTTAAGTTCATCCAAAAATCAACAACATAAATAATAGAAATCAAAAACAAGAATTCATCTCTAGCTTTTCCTAGGAGATTAGTTCTCCATAAAATAAATAAACATCGCCTGGAATTAGAGGCGTTGCAATTGTTTCTTCTCTGCTCCTCGGCTCATCGTTCTTGCCTCTGGAATTTAATGTTTTCACGCGTGAAGCCATGTGCTTCCCAGCTTTCTTCAATGCGTGAGGCTCTCCTTTAAATATTACTTTGTGTCGCTGGCTTTTAGTAATCAAGGGAAATTGAAAAACCTAAGTCAACTAAGTCTTTGGGCCCACGTAAATTTCCTTCACTTTTACTTTGTCAACCATTGCAACTTCAATCTCTCTCATTTTAATTTCTTCACGCCAGGTGTCACGGGCCGACTTTTTCCTTAACGGAAAAAGGGCACGTGCGGCACTTACCAAGGGACACGTCCCGTGTAAGTCAGCCTACACGAAGCCTCTGTACCCAAATTCACATTTTTGGGAGGCTATAGACCCATAATATATTGATTTACTGAAGCTCACAAGCTATCTCAAAGCATACACATATGGGCCCGCACGACACCGGGACCCGGCACTTGAATAACACAACAGGATATAAAATATAATATTTTCCTGCCAACTCAATCTCGACAATACACCATTGTCCACGCGTTGTCTAAAGGTGAGAGGGTTCACGGCTAAAGCCCCAAGACCACCGAAGCCCTCTTGGCCACATCTAAGGTTCACCTAGGCTTCCCCCTAAAGAGGTTTTAGAGACATTGCACATGTTTCACCAGTATACATACCTAGCGCTTGAGTTGTCACACCCCCCTCTAAAATCTATATTAAGAGGAGTTTTCGGGAAATCTTTCTGCGATCCAATCAGCCATAATATAAGTGACTTTGGGTTAAAATCTCGTCCCTAAACGAACTCGTGTTGATGGTTTTCCACAACACCCCTATTGTTGCGGCAAAGTGCACGATAAGGCCCAAAAGTGGGCACAATGCCAAAATCTCCCAGCAAATCTCGAAATCTAACTCTGGGACTAAAATTTCCCTAATAAAAGTGACCATAAGATTCACTTATGAACTTGTTCCAACTCGATCCGACTCCCTGGCACGTTAGCTCATTCACAATGCCCCAAACTAGGCCAACGTCTAGCTGCAAGCTAGCATATCTCTAATTCTCCCGACAAACTTCCAAACGAGACCTCACGGCCGAAATCTCCCCAGTACATAGGCCCATAAGAGATACTTAGGACTTAGAGTGAGCTCAATCTGGTACTCCAAAATATAAGGTCCTTCATAATGGACCAAAACTACGCTAGTGCCTAGCGGCAAACTAGTGTCTCTCTAAATCTCCCGATAAACTTCAAAACGGGACCTCACATGCGAAATATCTCCAGTACATATGCCCATGAGAGTTACTTAGGACTTGGAGATAGCTCAATTTGACATTCCGAAACATAAGCTCCTTCACAACTCCACAATAATATGCTAGCGGCTAGTGATAAGTGAGCATGTTTCGAATTCTCCAAGCAAACTTCTGAATAAGGCTTCACAGATGAAATATCTCCAGTACAAGGTCCCATGAGAGATATATTTGACCATGAATGAGCTTGATACGGTGTCCCGAGACATTAGCTCCTTTATAACGTGACTGAACATCCTAGCCTTAAGCTAACACCGGGACACCAGGCTTCCTTTGTCCACTTTTGTGTGGCCAACGTGTGCAAGCTTCATGCACAGAATAAGAAACAATTTTCACGCCACTTTTGTCTTTCTTTTATATTATTTTCAATTTCGGCTCCACCCTCCAATTTGTCCACGTTAGTTTCTTCTTTTGTTTGATGAAATTTCCCAAATTTGTGTGCAGCTTCCTCAATTGCTTTTCCTTTCCAATTCCTACAAATAATGAAGAGGGGAATTACTAAATTAACTTAAATACAAAACACATTCTAAATTAATATAATGACAAATATTATATAATAAAATATAAAATATAGAATATAGAATTAAATACTTAACAATAAATCCGAATAAGTGATGTTTCAAAGTACATTTTCATGCATTTATCCATCGTCTCCACCTCTGCCAACTCCTCTTCCCGTTCTTTCATTTTCTGCACTACAACATCAGTAATACACAGTGTTTCCTTCAAAGTTGTTATAAAACAGCTTCTGGCTATCTTTTGGCTCCCACAAACGACCTATACTCCCTCTCGAGTTAGGAATTTCAGCTTAAAGTAGTAACTTGACATGGGGACTCTTGACTTCATCATAAAGGGCCTCCCTAAAATCCCCTAGTCATTATAAGTTTTGTCTAACCCAATGGAACATCAATCGACCCCCCAAACCCATAAAGTGGGGTTGCATCCTTTATCAGAATTGAAAACTCCACTCGCAACCCATTAAGGGGCTCATTTGATATAATGTCCATAGAATTCCCTATATCTACTAGTATCATGTACACATCCGACCCACATATATTAGTAGTGATTATAAGCGCGTCATCGTGGGGATAGTTCACTCCATGAGCGTCTTTTTATGTGAACATTATCATAACATGTCGGCCTTCTGGATCTTTGGGGACCTCTCATTATTAAACACATCAGGGCTTTTGATTCTACAATAGTTCTTCCTAGCCCGATTTGATTCTCATATCATTATTCTGTTGATCTATCGGAAACCTCCTCGGGTCGGGTTCTGTTAGAAACCTTTTATCATGTATTTCACAAGCAACTTGGGACAGTGGCCTGTTGACGGCAGTGTATGTCGTGCCTCTCGTCACTTGGGTAACCTTGATCGAGAGATTTATTTTTTATTATTTCACAATTCAGACTATCAACATCATAGAATCTCTCGTACCTCAAAACACCTTGAATTCACATTACTTACCTATATATATATATATATATATATAAACAAAATACTTTAACCAAGTACACCTATACACATACACATATTCATAGTTAACAAATATATACAGATAATCCAAATCACTTATATCAATCAAAACCATAGCATATCATATCATATACCAAAAATCAATTCATGTCAAGTTACAAACATGAGAACTATATGATCTATACGTAACAGAAAACTTACTTGGACGATCGGATACCCTGAACTTAGAGAGTCTCACATAATCAAAAATACTCGTAGACCACTAGGGCGACATATAACGAATAACATTGATTATTCAAAAATTGTTTAACTGTTAAACGATAAACATGCGGAGACATTCGGTAATTTCCTAAATTAATGTGTATATGAATTATATACATAATTTGATTAGATATGCATTAATTAATTACCAAATGAATTTGAAACATATGTTAACCATGGTTGTATTTTATCATTTAATATAAATGTAGAAATACAATATATATTTAATTAAATGAATTAATTGTTTAAAATTTTAATTAATTAATTCTTTAAATAAATGTGTTTTAAGTATATATAAGTATATGTCATTTATGATTATGACATGTGTTATATATTAGTAATGGTGACATGTGGGTTTATTTGGTTTGAGTGGGATTAGATATTTTAATTATTTGAAATTATTTTGAAAAATAAAAAATTAATTTATCTCTTCAACTAGGCCATAATTTCGTCCACCTCTTGTATTTAAAGGGGGTTTTTCATATTTTCATAAAATAGAATAACAAGAACACAAATAGTAAAACCTAAGAGAGAGAAAAATTGGTGAGATCAAATTCAAGCTTTAAGCTTAAAGATTTTGGAAGTTTAAGGTAAGTTTCTTAATCTTTGAGCTAGGAAATTATTTCTTTTGCTTTGTTGAGAATGCATTAGATGTATATTTGATTTTCTCTTCCCTTGATTTTGGGTTTTGCTTGTTGGATGCTTGTTGGGATGAATGAATGTGTGTGTTATGAAACTTTGAGCTTAATAATTTTTATTAGAGTTTGATTTTCTCTAGGAAATTTAAGTTGTCATTCTAGAGTGTCTATGCCACTTTATGGAATCCTAGAACTATTCTTGAGTGTTTTTGGATGTGGTGAGACTTTAAAAATGTTGGAAAGATTGTTCTAATGCTAGATTGAAAATCAATTTGGTGAAAATTTGATTAATTTGATTAGTTGGATTTTCTAGGATTTATGTCTAATGCTAAATTGAGGCTTTTCATTATATGGATGTAATTGGGTATACTAGAAGTATACTAATCCTTTTGGTAGTGTTTTGGAAATATTTAATTGTGTAATTGACACTTTTGGACTAAAATGAGTAAATGTAAAAAGTTTATATTTTAGGCAATTTTCGGCAAGAGGGTACTTTGGACATTTCCCAATTTGATTTGGGATTCAATATTAAAATAAATAGTTTATTTTAATAGTGTAATTTGAAATTTGAAAAATCTGATTTTTCGCCTTCCGCTACGATACCCGGTAAAACCGTAAATACGCCAATAAATGGTATCGGAGCGAGTCTGATTCTTAATCCATGAAATAATTCTAACATGATATTTGATATGTAATCTAAAACTTATTTCTATAGATGCATTTTTTCTAAGATTGGATCTAACTAATCTGTTTGACAGTTTAGCGAAAAATTATCCATTAATAAGGTTTTAAAGTAATTTGTATTTGTGTATACTTTTTCCTTCGTCCGCCTTGTCAATACGGATATAAATAAATTTCTATGGCTATATTCAAGAATGTGCCAAATCTGTGAGAATGTAGTCGATAAGAATTTATTTATATCGATTATATTTAGATATAGATAAATTTAATTGAAAATGGAAATCCTGAACCTGCCAAAACTGTTAGGACTATATGAGTATTTTAAGTTTATCATTGACAAGTTAAGCCTTGAAAACGCCTCCTTGTGAATGTGTCAAAGCTGTCACAACGAGAAACGATCAGGACCGACAATTATGAGTCATTATTTGTGATTGACAATTGTTGTCTACCTAATGAATATATGTAGGCAAAAACGTGCCAAAATAGTGAGCCGAAATATATTTATGGGATCTAGTTCCTGCTGTAGAATTTAATTTGATTATTTTACTACTTTCTCTTTAGGGATTACAGTATTGCATGATTCAGTGGGATGACATCTTTTAAATTAAAAATCCATGATTTATTTGATGTTTGATATTGTATGAAACTGTATAATTTGCTAATTTTTCTTTCGCTATCTATATGATAGATTTGCAATGGCCGGCTTTTCGTTTTCCAATCATTTAGCTCATATGCTTGATATGAATAAGCTAAAAGGGGCCTGCAAATTTTACTGATGGGGAAATGGATTGGATGATTGTCCTCGAATCTGAGAGGTTATGGTATGTATTGGATGGACCGATACCTTTAGCTATATCACCCGATTCAACACCCGAGGAGCACGAAACCTTCCAGAAATGGAAGGATGGTGACCTAAAGGTTAGATCATACATCCTCGGTTCATTGACTCAGGAGCTGAAGAGGTAATATTTTGATATGTCAGATGCGTATAGCATAATCACTCGGCTTAGGGAGCTTTTTATGAATTAAGAGCAAATCACGGTTCATAGAGTGGCGGTGGAACTGTTTCACTCAAGACTGGATGAGGGTCAACCAGTCAGCCCGTATGTACTTCATATGATTGATTTGATTGATCAATTGAGGTGACACGACTTTCCACTCAATGATACTCTTGGGCGTAGTTTGATACTAGGATCGATCCCGAGCTTATTTCGCCAGTTTATGCTGAATTTTAATATGCATGGGATTCACTGTTCTTACAATGAGTTGCATAGGATGCTGCTTACTGCTGAGGATGATCTTAAGAAGGGAGTGCCGACTCGCCTTCAGAAACCTACTTCTTTTTCTGCCACTTCTCAAAAGAATGGCAAAGAAAAGAAGAATAGAGGAAAAAAGATCACTCATCAAGGTAAGATAGCAAAACCGAAACCCAAGAGAGTTGTTGAAGACACATGCCACCACTATAGCAAGGTTGGACACTGGAAGGGTAACTGTCCTGAATATCTTGCGTAGTTAAAGAGAGACAGAGCTTATACTTCAGGTATATTTATTTTTCACGTTATTGATATCTCTTTAGCTTGTGAAACTAATTCTTCCAGTTGGATTTTAGACTCAGCTTATCCTGTTCACATCTGTAATTTATTGCAGGGACTAAAGGAAAATAGGAAACTGAAATCTGGATCAATGCCATTGTGTTTTGGGAGTGGGGAATCTTTGGATGCAGTTGCAGTTTGGGTATATGAGATTCCCTTGTCCAGTGGGAGAATTTTGTTAAATGACTATTATTTTGTGCCAAGATGTATGGCCAATATTATATCAATTTTTGTATTAGATAGAGAGGGTTTTTGTGTAAATATTAAGAACCGTTCTTTGTATTTATATGATAAATATAATATTCCTATCCTTGAATGTCCAAATAAGAATGATCATTACATTTGCATCCATCTAGAGATATTTTGAATGTTGGGACTAATAAACGTAGTAGATCTAATGTTAATGAAACAGAACTATGGCACATGAGGTTAGGTCATATTGGCATACGATGCCTGACCCAGTTGGTTAGAAATGGTTTGATTGAGAATCTCACTATTGAACATTACCTGACTTGTGAATCTTGCATTCAGGATAAAATGAGAAAAACCTCATTTACCGGTGTAGGACATCGAGCCTCGGGCTTATTGGAACTAGTACATTCTGATGTATGTGGTCCCATGAGTCTTACTGCTCATAGTGGCTATTCATACTTCGTTATCTTTACCGATGATTTATCGCGGTATGGTTATGTTTATTTGAAGAACCATAAATCAAAAACTTTTGAAAAGTTCAAAGATTTCCGAAATGAAGTGGAAAAGCAAACTGGAAAATTCATCAAGTGCCTATGATCGGATTAAGGTGGTGAATATATGAGCGGTGAGTTCACTGATTATTTAAAAGAGAATGAGATTCTCGTTCAACACACTCCTACAGGTACTCCATAAAACAATGGAGTGTCTGAAATGAGAAATTGAACTTTATTGGATATGGTTCGCTCTATGTTGATGTTGGACAAAATGACCCATAGCGTCACTGTTTGCACAGATCATTGTGTTGTTGTAGCAAATTAACTATGTGACAAGGAAATTGCACTCTCATCATTTGTGATTAGATCACCATAGATATATAAATGAAGAGAGGTCCCTATGATTAATTCCTGGATTGAGAATGATATGAGACAGTATCAATCCCCGAAGGTTTAATCATTAAATATCCCTAGCCGGAGTATTATCGAGACTGGACATCGATAATGCGGAATAGGCTAGTATTGCACTTGTGTGCGTTGTGAGGGCACAACGGCATAATTCTCATATATATAAGTATCGGATACTTATGCAAGTGCGATAGGAGGTCGTGTTTCACCGATGGTACGGGAAACAGCTTCGCTCTGGATAGACCCCTCGGAATCCCATTGGTATTATGACTATGTGTCTATGGGAGGCCGAAATCAAGGTAGGTGTGTATAGTGTTAACCTGAGACTTACATCGCTAATACTTACGATAATCGATAGACTTTGGTCTTTGTGGTACATGGCTTTAACCGGTTCTGCGTACACCACTTCTGGGTTTATCAGAGAGTCGTAGTGTATTGGGTGTGATGTCGAGACGGAAGTATCACTTCAGTCATAGTGGAGATGATGTCACGCAGGATACGGTACTAGTGCTCTTGAGTGATGCGCATCCAATCGGGATATTGTGACCAGGTCATGAATATCCGATTATAGAGACTATGTTACCAGACATCCGATATGTGTTTCGGACGGGGCAGACACTTATCCAGCCCCAGCCCTAGCACGTGACTATCTGATACTGGGCCGGTATGCACAATACAATGGTATACTACGCTTGATACAGATCTTAATATTCTTAAATGGATATGTCCGGAGAATTGGGTAGACTTGGTGCTTTGCTAGGAGTCGACCTTGTCTCGTAAATCGGTAGAACGTAGTACATGGTACGTACGTGATTCGGATACTCCGACGACCGCATTTACTGCCAACTTATCCGGGGATCTCATGGGTCGCTTCCCGATAATCCACCGATGACGCATAACTCGCACTCTTAAATAATCTGGGATTATATAGAAGAGAGAGAAAATTAATCTAGGATTAATTACGGAGATATTTTATCTAGGATAAAATATCGTCTAGAGAGAGATAACGATTAATTTGGAATTAATCGGTAAATTAATATATTCGATATATTAAACGAAATTAGATTTCAACGCGGAATTAAAATTAGATTTTAATTCGGGCGAACGAATTAATTTAGAATTAATTCGTTAGCGACGTGAATAGTGAATTCGCTAGGCGTAATCATTTAATTACGACTCGACGGAAAAATCGTTAATTTGGAATTAGCGAACCCGAGCCCGAGTGTGATTGCGAGCGCATTCGTATTTCGAATTCGAGTGCGGCGACGCAAGTCACATCAAGCGTCAAATCATTAGTCGCATCAAGCGTCAAATCACTTGTCACTTTGAGTGATGTGAAATGACAACATGTCACTTTATTAAAGTAGATGTGACTTGATGGACTTGTGATGGACTTTTGACTTTAGAGTGTGGAACACTCAAAGTCATTACAATTGATTTAATTTGTTTTTTGAAAGCAAATTAAATGGTAAAAACATTTATTATTTTTGGAAAATATATAAACAAATGTTATACCACTTTTGTAATAACTTAACAACATTTTTTCTCTCTCATTCTCTCCTTCAAGCTCACGCCCAAGGGGCATTTTTCACTGGTTTTTGAAGCTAAAAACGTGAGCAAAGGGAAGCCAAGAGTTGGGTTTTTGTGGCAAAAACCGCAAGTGCTAGCACACTACGAGACTTGCGAAGGTGGTAGGGAGGTTCACCCATGAGCCGGGATCCGTCGGACGAGGCTTGGAGCTCCGTTTCTCAGCTCAAAATTCTGATTTGGAGGGCAGTGGACTGGTTGCAGTGGGCGCCCTTGGCAGTGAGCAAAGTGGCTTCATTCGTCTCCAAATCGTCTCAACCGATCGATGTGAGTATTCCGCTACCTCTGTTGATGTGTTCACACATTGTTTTCATGTCTTGTTTGATCTTGGGACCTAGATAATAACTAACAATGGCATCAAGAGCTATAGGTTCAAGCATGAAAAGTTTAGGGCTTAAAATTGGGTAAATTGATTTTGAGCATGATTTAGTTAAATTGTTTGATTGAGCATGTTTAAATGATGTTGAATTGAAGTTTGATTGGATCAATTTCATGAAAATTGATTTGGAATAATTTTCCCCAAAATATTGATGTTGGCCGAATTTAAAGGAAAATTTTAATTCTTGGAATTTTTTATTTTGATTCATTAGATGAATTAGAATCATTTATGATGACGTTAATTTAAGGTCAATTGGATTGAATTTTGAATTGAACATAAATCCCTAATTTTTCCCCTTGGCCGAATTGATTATGCCTTAATAAAGTCTTGGTAATTTTGATTTTTTGAACATTGGATGTGTTGGAAATCATTCGGGAAGTTGATTTAATGTCGATTGTGGATTAATTGGATTAAAACCGAATTGGATATAAAATCCATCCCTTGGCCGAGACCTATAGCATGTTGTATGGGTTTGATTTTTTCATTTATGTGTTGGAATGTGATAATGATAATGAGCATTATTAATTGGACTAATATGGTGTTTTAGAAATATTGATTTAGTTGATTAATCATGTAATACACTTTAGTTTAATTGAATATGAAATTGGATTTTGTATATTTAATTAATTGGGCCTAATTTTGGAAATTGGACTTTAATGTTGTTATTGGGCTTGATTTTATCAAGTTGGGTTTAGGCCAAATGGATTGGATCCAATTGGGCCCAAAACCACTTCTGTTAAGCCCAAATGCGACTTAATGAACCTTTAAAGTTTAATTGGGCCTAATGGGCCAAGATTGATTTATGGGCTTATGGGGTAAATCCCGGATTGGACTTTGGTTATCGGTTTGACCCGAGTTGACCAAAAGTCCACGCCTTAAGAAATCAATTAAAAGCCCATTGGACCTTAATTGAATTGACGTTGGACGTTAATCGGTCTTTGAGACGCGTTACGATTAAATTTGGAATTTAAATCGTAAAAGGTTTATTAATAAAGTGTAATGTTTAATTTGGAATTGAATAGTGAATTAGTATTAAATACATGTTAAATTTGATTTAATGATGTAGTTTAATTTAATTCATGAATTCGTACTTTGAGTACTTATTCGCAAAAACGAGTTTGACTCGAACAAAATCAAATCGTTGTTTGAACTTGGATGATCACTTAATTATCAGATTAATTAATTTGATTAGATTGATTGATAGCATGCTTATGTGTGTGAATACGTGGTTGTGTTGTATGAATAATGTATATCGGATGGATATTAGTCGGGTGGGGCAATTTTAGAAATTGTTGTAATAAATTCGATTTAATAAATTGGACCTGTGTGTCCAGCCTTATCACCTTCATTCTCTTTGTATTCTCTTCTCACCTATTCCCCTCCATGTAAATGAGGTTTCTTTAGAAGTGTAGTGTAACGGGTAGAAGTAATACAAGTGCTAGCTTGAGTGAGAAAGGGAGAGATTTGATCTAGGATCAATGTGTAAGTATTCCATCCGCATATCATTATTATTTATTTTCATACTCGCTTTATTATGTATTTAGAATGCATGTTTAAGGGTGTATGATGATGAGACCTTTACAAAGATAATTAAATTGGTAGCATATTTGGCACGCGAAAAACCCTCGTTAAATATCAAGCGTTTATTTCCATCCATTGAGTGATTCTACTCAAGATCCGAGATTGGCAGGGTGTTGTTGGCCAAAGTCAAGCCCTTGTCCGTCAAAGATGTGGTTTTAATCACGAGGCTTTGTTCCATATCGGTGTCGTGTCCAAGTTGTGGTTTGTTGGCCAAAGTCAAGACCACTTCTTGTCCATTGACATTGATTACGAAGCTTCCATGTCAATGGGTCCGCGCTTGACTGGGATCACTAGGTTTGTTGTGCCAAAGCCAAGGCCTAGTTGATTCAGAGGAAAAAGGTTAGGGTATATATTCGATATATAGGCATATATAAGATATATGTTTGGGACTTGGATGTCCACCTACTGGATCTAGGAGTTGGATGAGATCCAATTGATCTTCGAGATCTACCTAGTTAATTATCATACAATTTGTTGGCCAAAGTCAAGATTGTGTGATATTTAACGGGATCCTAGCCCACTAGGAAACACGGTTTCCCGAGTACTCGACAGAGGGTTAGAGGCTCCACGAAAAATAGTGGGAGGCAAGTATTGAATTTGCAACATTCGTTCGAATACTCGCTAAACGCGTTCATCTATATTTTACTCGTCATATTAATCAAAAATATTAGTTGGACTAATATTTATTTGTTTTTTAAATATATATATAGTTGGACTATATACAAACTCATTCGATATATAGTTGATTTTATAATTGGATTACAGTAATCAATATAATTGAATTAAAATTATAGTTGATTAAATAATTGGATTATTGTAATCATTATAATGAATAGTACCTTATTAAATTGATTAAATAGTTGGACTATTGAAATCAAGATAGAATTGAAAAGTTGAATATTTAAAATATATAATCCTTGGATTAAATGTTTTAAATGATTTAATTTTCATTGGGAATTAATAATAGGTTACTTTATTGGATAAAATAACTTGTTATATTTAAGCCCATAATTAAGCAAATAGTAGAGCATAAAATCTTTGGAAGATTTATGTGATGATGACTTTAGTGCTTAATTTATAACTTGACAATAAATCTATCTTTAGATTTAAAAGGTATTAAAATTGCAATTAATAATTCTTAGAGAATTAATTGACTATTCTAGTGGAGAAAAGTCAAAGTTTGCAATTGGGCAAGTTGCAAAAGGTGCACATCATTTCGATATTCTAAAACCCAAGGCTTGGCCAAAGGTTTGTGAAATATTGAAAAGATAATTGACATATCCCAAAGTGACTACCATTTGGATATGGCAGACACGAATGAATTAAAGAAAGGGCGAGGCTCTGACTTTAAAATATTTGTCAAAGTTATGTTCACTACTAGTATTGAAATTGGATTTTAAATACTTAGTGTGGTACATAAAATATATGTATTGATGTTCAGAATCCGCTATGAGCTGGATACTGACTTCAAGCCGAGATTTCTCTGCAAATCGGAAACGGGACGAAAGTCGCTGTTTCGACCGTAGATACCTAAGTTTAGGAACTACCATTTGGGTATGTACTTAAATTAGGAACTGTTATAATGTAACTAGTTTGACTAGAGACATTATCTCTATATCAGTGTTTAATAATCCGTTGCGGATAAACCTTTATATTCTAGAACACTAAAGTGTTTTATTATATAAAGATGATACTGAGATAAACACATTAGATGTGAATAACAGAATTTATATTTTGAATATAATAAAATCTCAAACATATAAAAATGACAAATAAATAGCTCAAATTATTTGATCAATAGAGACTTATTTGTGGCATTGTTGTCTAGGACACAATTAAACGAGACTCGTATATCCACACTTTTGAAGAGTGGGTACTAGGACTGATTTGACTATTCAAATAAGGTCTGCGAATCTAGTTTATTAGGTAAAGTACCTAAAATACTATTTACTTGGTAATAGTAAAAGGGCCACCGATCTGTTAGCCCTATTCATGGTGAAGTAAGTGGGCCCATATCTAGCTAGGCTAGATGTGAACATGAATATTTCATGACCTTACCGGATGTGGCATCACGTTATGGTTATGTGTTTCTTTTGAAGAACACAAATCGGAAACTTTAAAGTTTCGACACGAAGTAAATAAACAGATCGACTATAGTATTATTCCGCCACGGTAAGACCGTAATGGAAAATACTTAAGCAGTAAGTTTCATACGTACATGAAAGAGTACGGTATTCTTTCAAATGAGGACTCCTCCCGAGACACGTCAGTTAGACGGTGTGTCCGAACTAAAAACCGAATTTTATTGGACATGATAAGGTTTATCACGAGTCGCTCTGAGCTACTGTTTCCTTCAATAGGATATGTATTAACAGTGCAAAACTTATTTAGAATAAGGTTCCATATAAATCTGTTTGACAGATGTCATGTAGGATATGAACATGGAAGAAACGAGGTTTCTCATTCCTGATAATTTGGGTATGCCAGGCATAACGTTTGGATGATACCAAACTAAAAGACTCAAATTGGATAAGTGCCAATATAGGTTATCCTAAGGGAAACCATAAGTATAGTACTTATAAATCTCACATGAGAACAATGTGATTGTTGCTCACCATGCGGTTTTTCCTAAGAGGAATACCGATATGCAGTGGTCAGTGGAAGGATAGTGATACTCGATGAAAATCGGAGTAATATTGTTCAAGGCATGAAGTCCTTAATGGAACACAAATAGTTCATCTATGATGAATCTATACCATTAATCTTCAAATACACAAGAAACTAGTAGATCGGATAGAGTCAGAAAACAACCTAGGGTATGGGTTTCTGATCTAACCTCATAAAGATGTCAATCTTATAGAGGTGTACTATCCGACTACGTTTTGAGGAATTGATACGAGGTATCAACTCCCTGTTATGGCAAAGTGCCATGAGTCCGAAATGGATTCCATGTATAACAACTATTTTGGATACTAGTTGTTTTACCACAAGGCATTGTGCCTATTGGTGCATTAAACGTCTTCAAGGAAGACATACATGGAAGGCAAAATACCAACGTACAAAGCTGGGCTTTTGACGGAAAGGTATCATTATCAACATTGTGTTAATAACGATTCAACCTTTTACCTGTTGCCATGGTAAATCTATTTTGAAGATGCTTGAAGATAACTGTATATTTCATTTATGAAATGTGTCAGTTGTAGATCAAAATCGCTTTCCTGAAAAGGAAACCTCTTGGAGGATTCTTACAACATCCTGAAGATTTTGTATAACCGACAAACAAGGTTTGCGGGTTATTCGATCCATGTTTGGATTGAAGCAAGCATAAGGTTCTTGGAACTGATGTTTTGATGTAATCATAATGGTTTATGATTTAATTCAAAACGAAATGATTCTTGTGTATATAAGGAGGTTAGTGGGAGCGCACTGACAGTGACATTCCCAATAAAGCAATTGGTGAAACCTTGGCTTTCATAGATATTCTTTCAAGGAATAAAGATCTACTGGGATAGATTTGGAGTTGTTAACACTCTCTGGGAAATTGTACATTTAAAATGTACTTGATAGGGTGTCTCATACGCTTCGAGCATATGGAGTCACGATCAGGTCAATCTAAGTGACAGTCACTGGATTGAAGTTAAGAACATCTGTTAGTATCTCAGAGAACTAAAGATGATATCTTAAACTATGGAGAATGAGAACTTGAAGTGACTGGGATCACTGCTGCAAGTTTCCAAACGATTAAATAATACGGTACTATTAAGTTTAAACACTGGGACAGTGAGCTGGAAATATTCCGAGCAAGATAACTGTTGCCAAATAAACAACAAATCGGATTATTGCTGCAGCTGAGGCAGCAAAAGAAGGCATTTGGATCGAAAATAAATCTAATTAGATTAGATATAGTTCTGTTAGCAGCTGAGCTAGGCGTCAGCACAGGCTAAGGAATGAAGGTCTCATCGACGATCCAGATATATACTTCTATATCATCTGATTCGTTCGGATCACACATCGTGGCGATGTGATGATCGTATAAATCGCGTCAGACGATTATCAAACAAATCCGCTGACGAAAACCTTTCCTCAGCAATTTGAGTGAACCGTACATAGTTCGGGTGTGGGACACTTGAGTGACTGCTATGTGCCAAGTGGGAGATTGTTGGACAAAATGACCCATAGCGTCACTATTTGCACAGATCATTGTGTTGTTGTAGCAAATTAACTATGTGACAAGGAAATTGCACTCTCATCATTTGTGATTAGATCACCATAGATATATAAATGAAGAGAGGTCCCTATGATTAATTCCTGGATTGAGAATGATATGAGACAGTATCAATCCCCGAAGGTTTATCATTAAATATCCCTAGCCGGAGTATTATCGAGACTGGACATCGATAATGCGGAATAGGCTAGTATTGCACTTGTGTGCGTTGTGAGGGCACAACGGCATAGTTCTCATATATATAAGTATCGGATACTTATGCAAGTGCGATAGGAGGTCGTGTTTCACCGATGGTACGGGAAACAGCTTCGCTCTGGATAGACCCCTCGGAATCTCATTGGTATTATGACTATGTGTCTATGGGAGGCCGAAATCAAGGTAGGTGTGTATAGTCTTAACCTGAGACTTACATCGCTAATACTTACGATAATCGATAGACTTTGGTCTTGGTGGTACAGGGCTTTAACCGGTTCTGCGTACACCACTTCTGGGTTTATCAGAGAGTCGTAGTGTATTGGGTGTGATGTCGAGACGGAAGTATCACTTCAGTCATAGTGGAGATGATGTCAAGCAGGATACGGTACCAGTGCTCTTGAGTGATGCGCATCCAATCGGGATATTGTGAACAGGTCATGAATATCCGATTATAGAGACTATGTTACCAGACATCCGATTTGTGTTTCGGACGGGGCAGACACTTATCCAGCCCCAGCCCTAGCACGTGACTATCCGATACTAGGCCGATATGCACAATACAATGGTATACTACGCTTGATACAGATCTTAATATTCTTAAATGGATATGTCCGGAGAATTGGGTAGACTTGGTGCTTTGCTAGAAGTCGACCTTGTCTCGTAAATCGGTAGAACGTAGTACATGGTACGTACGTGATTCGGATACTCCGACGACCGCATTTACTGCCAACTTATCCGGGGATCTCATGGGTCGCTTCCCGATAATCCACCGATGACGCATAACTCGCACTCTTAAATAATCTGGGATTATATTGAAGAGAGAGAAAATTAATCTAGGATTAATTACGGAGATATTTTATCTAGGATAAAATATCGTCTAGAGAGAGATAACGATTAATTTGGAATTAATCGGTAAATTAATATATTCGATATATTAAACGAAATTAGATTTCAACGCGGAATTAAAATTAGATTTTAATTCGGGCGAACGAATTAATTTAGAATTAATTCGTTAGCGACGTGAATAGTGAATTCGCTAGGCGTAATCATTTAATTACGACGCGACGGAAAAATCGTTAATTTGGAATTAGCGAACCCGAGCCCGAGTGTGATTGCGAGCGCATTCGTATTTTGAATTCGAGTGCGGCGACGCAAGTCACATCAAGCGTCAAATCATTAGTCGCATCAAGCGTCAAATCACTTGTCACTTTGAGTGATGTGAAATGACAACATGTCACTTTATTAAAGTAGATGTGACTTGATGGACTTGTGATGGACTTTTGACTTTAGAGTGTGGAACACTCAAAGTCATTACAATTGATTCAATTTGTTTTTTGAAAGCAAATTAAATGGTAAAAACATTTATTATTTTTGGAAAATATATAAACAAATGTTATACCACTTTTGTAATAACTTAACAACATTTTTTTTTCTTTCTATCTCTCCTTCAAGCTCACCCCAAGGGGCATTTTTCACTGGTTTTTGAAGCCAAAAACGTGAGCAAAGGGAAGCCAAGAGTTGGGTTTTTGTGGCAAAAACCGCAAGTGCTAGCACACTACGAGACTTGCGAAGATGGGAGGGAGGTTCACCCATGAGCCGGGATCCGTCGGACGAGGCTTGGAGCTCCGTTTCTCAGCTCAAAATTCTGATTTGGAGGGCAGTGGACTGGTTGCAGTGGGCGCCCTTGGCAGTGAGCAAAGTGGCTTCATTCGTCTCCAAATCGTCTCAACCGATCGATGTGAGTATTCCGCTACCTCCGTTGATGTGTTCACACATTGTTTTCATGTCTTGTTTGATCTTGGGACCTAGATAATAACTAACAGTTGAGTTATACAGATCTACCTTATTACCTGTGGGGCTATGCACTCCTTACTGCAGTTAATCTTTTGAAGAGAGTTCTTTCTAAAGATGTTCCTACAACTCCATATCAGATATGGACTGGTAGGAAATCGAATCTTAATTATATTAAGGTTTGGGGCTGTCCTGCGTACGTCAGAGTGGCGCAACAGGATAAGCTTTTGCCTTGAGGGAAAAAGTTTAGGTTTGTTGGGTATCCTTCTAATACGAAATGATATTTATTCAATAATTTCGAGCGTCGAAACATGTTCGTAGCTCGCTTCGTAAAATTTATAGAAATATAATTTTTGGCTGAAGGAGAAGATCATAGACAAGTTAAACTTGATGAATTTCATCCTATAACCGACGAACCACATGAGGAACATGAGGTTTAAGAAGGTGAATGATCTTTACAGCACATACTACATAGGTCGAGTAGGGTCATAAGACCTCTTGAGCACTTGTCTTTGATACATGAGAGAGGTTTTGATATGCATTTTACAGAAGAGACAAACCCGATGACTTATAAAGAAGAAATGTTGGACATCGATTCCGTGAAATGGCAGGAAGCCATTGAATCAGAGTTAGACTAAATGCATCAGAATCAAGTTTGGGACTTGGTTCCTCTTCCTGAAGGAATCATTAATGTCGGTTGTAAATGGGTTTACAAAAGCAAGAGAGGGTCTGATGGAAGTGTTGAAACTTTCAAGGCTCGATTGGTTGTAAAGGGTTACACAGAGCGATCAGGTGTCGACTATGATGAAACCTTTTCACCAGTAGAGATATTGAAGTCTATAAGGATTTTATTGGCCATAGCTGCCTACCATGCGAGATTTGACAAATGGATGTTAAAACGACATTCTTGAATGGATTTCTTGATGAAGAAATATATATGGAACAGGCGGAGGGTTTTGCATCTAGCCAAGACTTAGATATGGTTTGTAAGCTTAAGAAGTCCATTTATGGACTTAAACAATCTTCACGGAGCTGAAATCTTTGATTCGATGAGGTTATTAGATTTTCTGATTTCCTCAAGAATATAGAAGAATCATGTCTATATAAAAAGGTCAGTGGGAGTATGGTGGTATTTTTGGTACTTTATGCGGATGACATCCTGATCATTGGGAATGATATCGGGATGATGCATGACGTGAAAGCTTATCTCTGTAAAAACTTCTCTATGAAAGGCCTGGTGAAGATTCTTATGTCTTGGGCATAAAACTCTATAGAGATAGAGAGAAAAAGCTTATTGGATTATCTCAGTCAACGTATATGGATAAGATCTTATAAAAGTATAATTTCAGCAACTGTATGACAGTTAACATACCTTTCCGACATTGTATACATCTTTCTAAGAAAATGTTTCCGCAAACTGAAGATGAGAAGATTAGAATGTCTAATCTACCTTATGCTTCATATTTGGGTAGCATTATGTATGCCATGTTGTGTACGCGAGTTGATATTAGTCACTTGGTTAGTGTAACTTGTAGATATCAATCAAATCCGGGTAACGACCATTGGATGGCAACATATCCTGAAGTATCTTAAGGGTATTAAGGATAAGTTTTTGATTTATGGAGATAGAGAACTTCAAGTTAATGGGTATACGGATTCAGATTTCCAATCGGATCTAGATGATAGAAAGTCTACATCGGGATTTGTATTTACCCTTAACGGTGCTGTAGTTAGTTGGAAAAGTTCCAAATAGGGATCGACAGCTGATTCCACCACTGAGGTGGAATATATTGCGGCATCTGAGGCTAAAAAAGAAGCTTTCTGGATTAGAAACTTTATCACAGAACTGGGATTTGTCCCAAGCTTTGAGAATCCAATATTTTTGCACTGTGATAATACCGGAGCTGTTGCGCAAGCAAATGAACCTATGGCACATCAAAAGTTGAAGCATGTGGAACAAAAGTACCATATAATTCGAGAAATTGTGTTGCATGGAGACATTGTAGTATACAAGATACGGAGTGAGGACAACGTGGCAGATCTGCTTACCAAGGTTATTCCTTCTAAGTTATTTGATAAGTATACATAGGCGATGGGTATGAGATACTATCGGTTATGGCACTAGAGTAAGTGGCAGAAATTATTGGAGTTGGTACTCGGCGTGCCGTTTTCTTATGTATTTTCCTGTAAATACGTGTATGAACAATATTTTGTTATGAATAAAATATACAGTTTCATCGATATATTATCTTTTAAATGTTAAAGACGTACATGACCAATGAATGGTTAAGTTATAACGTAATTGCAAAATCGTCGCAATTGACATTGAGAAATATTATAACAGTATCATTCTTAAACTGTTCCTGGTCGAGATTTACATTCTTGGTCCGTAAGTAAACCCGGGAGACCGGTACGTGTTTTATATCAGAATATTAGATTCCATTGATTTATTTCAGTGAGCCACGAGTCTATGGAGAATCGTATAGATATATAGGTGTTCATAGCGGATGAGTACTAAACGACTCATAGAAGATTCCTAATATATGGTACGCTTGCGTCAATAGGAATCTTCTCGAGTTGAGTAGCATAGTGGTCCTTTGACTTGAGATATCATGGTGGATATATGAATTATCCTCCACATTTTGATAGCAGTCACGTCTTTGACCTTTTTAGGTTAGATCTCCGCCTATTCGTTGGGTATGGACTGATGCTCATGATATTCGATGTTGCATCCAGAGAGGATCCGTTAGTCATACGTACAACATTTAGGTATCCACTATATGAGATTGCGATTTATCAAATCCATGGCCATGGTACACTCGGAAATGAATTCTGAGTGTTATTGAGAAATCGTGAATCTATACGTCGACGAGATTATACCTTATGAGATTTGACGATAATATCTATATCTCTGGTATTTATCCGGATACCTATCACGAAATGATTATACGTATGTGAAGATCTCAACTTGTATGGTTCAGCGAGAATATATGTGGTCGTCATAATTTATAAGTGGGGAAATTATGGACACGGGATTAGATTCTGTGACTAATATACCTAAACTTAGAGAGTCTCACATAATCAAAAATAATCGTAGAGCACTAGGGCGATTTATAACGAATAATATTGATTATTCGGAAATTCGTTTAACGGTTAAACGAAAATTACAAATGCGGAGACATTCGGTAATTTCCTAAATTAATATGTATATGTATTATATACATAATTTGATTAGATATGCATTAATTAATTACCAAATAAATTTGAAACATATGTTAACCATGGTTATATTTTATCATTTAATATAAATGTAGAAATACAATATATATTTGATTAAATGAATTAATTGATTAAAATATTAATTAATTAATTCTTTAAATAAATGTGTTTTAAGTATATATAAGTGTATGTCATTTATGATTATGACATGTGTTATATATTAGTATGGTGACATGCAGGTTTATTTGCTTTAAGTGGGATTAGATATTTTAATTAATTGAAATTGTTTTGAAAAAAAAAAAAAATTTAATTTCTCTCTCCCACTAGGCCATAATTTCGTCCACCCCTTGTATTTAAAGGGGGTTGTTCATTTTCTTCATAAAATAGAACAAGAAGACAAATAGTAAAACCTAAGAGAGAGAAAAATTAGTGGGATCAAATTCAAGCTTTAAGCTTAAAGATTTTGGAAGTTTAAGGTAAGTTTCTTAATCTTTGAGCTAGAAAATTATTTCTTTTGCTTTGTTGAGAATACAGTAGATGTATATTTGATTTTCTCTTCTCTTGATTTTGGGTTTTGCTTGTTGGATGCTTGTTGGGATGAATGCATATATGTGTGATGAAACTTTGAGCTTAATAATGGTTATTAGAGATCAATTTTCTCTAGGAAATTTAAGTTGTCATTCTAGAGTTTCTATGCCACTTTATGGAATCCTAGAATTATTCTTGAGTTTTTTTGGATGTGGTGAGACTTGAAAAATGTTGGAAAGATTGTTCTAATGCTAGATTGAAAATCAATTTGGTGAAAATTTGATTAATTTGATTAAATGGATTTTCTAGGATTTATGTCTAATGCTAAATTGAGGCTTTTCATTATATGGATGTAATTGGGTATATTAGAAGTATACTAATCCTTTTGGTAGTGTTTTGGAAATATTTAATTGTGTAATTGACACTTTTGGACTAAAATGAGTAAAATATAAAAAGTTTATATTTTAGGTAATTTTCGGCAAGAGGGAATTTTAGACATTTCCAAATTTGATTTGGGATTCAATATTAAAATAAATAGTTTATTTTAATAGTCTAAATAGAATTTTGAAATTTGAAAAATCTTATTTTTCGTCTTCCGCTGCGATACCCGGCAAAATCGTATTGTTGTATGTTTAGTGTCATTAAACAGCAATTAACATGCAAAATAACAAATTAAACAACCAAGAGATCTATATGCAATAAAAACCCTAAACCAAATAATATTCGAAGACAAAACAAGAAACAGAGATTACTGAATTGTCCAAGTCGAGATGATCTCTGTCCTTAAGAACTTATTGGCCCCGTCACAGGTGCTCTACGGATTCAAATAGCCAACGTTCTCCCAGGATAACTTTGATACTTCTTATTCAAGGAGCACTCCTTAACAAGTAAACAAACTAGGAAGATGGATGTAACTCTCTCTCAAAGAAAACAATGAAAACCAGTGACTTTACTTGTCTAATTCGGATTTTATTTTTCCAACCCTGAAATAGAAGTTAAAATCTTCTTTTTAAAAGGAAGGGGGCACCAACCCTGAAATAGAAGTTAAAATCTTCTTTTTAAAAGGAAGGGGGGTGCCAAAGGGCACCCCTTGGGATGGGATGCAACCCTTCCAAGGATTGCACCATTCCCATGCACCTTATGAAAGAAAAAGACATAAAAGTCCTTAATGAAAATTTAAGAATTTCCAACAATCCCCCATAATTCTTTAAATATTCATGGAGACACTTGAAATAGTTACAATGAACTAAAACTGCATCGAAATAGGTAGCTTTCGCCTTGAACCTTTCCTAGTGAATGACAATCGGATTTACTAGGCAAACCAGTGACCCATAGTCTTGAACTGTTTCGCCGTTGGTGTAAACCAAGACAATTTCCAACACACAGCCTTAATTCGTCCATTTTCCTGTTCTATGGTTGTGTTCATTTCGGCCTTGAACAACAGTCCTGGATTCATCAAGCACTTTAGGGTAACCCGCCTTTAAAGGTTCCCATGGAATCAGCCTCACTTCTTACTTGAAATAGGTGATCTACTATGAAGAGGTAATCTGTCTTTACCCCCATTAGGACTCATCTCCTAATATAGTGATCATTAAAAGCCTTAGCTTATCCTCATCAATGACAAACAGCACTCAGCGTCATTATCGGAATGGGAAAGAGTACGAAACTCTTCAGTGCTTGTTTTGAATTGCACAAAGTTTCTGTTGTCCCTTTTGAACCTAGATCTTGGGATCTCTAGTCAACTAGGTTGGGTTTCCACAGTGACAATTCTTAGATTATAGGCTTCAAGCCCATTCCCCTCGATGACTTCTCAACTTGCTCTCGAGGTAAACCTTTAGTTAGTGGATCCGCTAGGTTTTCCTTCGACTTAACATAATCGATCGTAATTATGCCACTTGAGAGCAGTTGACGCATGGTATTATGTCTCCGACGTATATGTCGAGACTTACCATTATACATTGTATTTTGGGCTCTCCCAATAGCCGATTGGCTGTCACAATGTATGCTTATTACTGGCACCGGTTTGGGCCAACTAGGAATATCCTCCAGGAAGTTTCTAAGCCATTCTACTTCTTCCGCTGTTTTGTCTAACGCTATGAATTCTGATTCCATAGTAGACCGGGCAATACACGTTTGCCTCGAGGATTTCCATGACACGGCTGCATTACCAAGTGTGAAAACAAATCCACTCGTGGATTTGGAATCCACCGTATCAGATATCCAGTTAGCATCGCTGTATCCCTCTAGTACAGCAGGATATCTCTCGTAATGTAGCCCATATTTTGAAGTTTCTCTCAGATACCTCAAAACTCTTACAATGGCTTTCCAGTGGTTATGTCCTGGATTGCTCGTATATCTGCTAAGCCGATTCACAGCTTGAGCGATATCAGGTCGTGTGCAATTCGTGAGATACATCAGACTTCCGATGATTCTCGAATACTCTAATTGCGATATGCTTGAACCAGTATTCTTTGATAAATGAAGAGTTAGGTTTACAGGGGTTCTAGCCACATTTAGATCCACTTTGATATATTTATCGAGTATCTTCTCAATATAATGAGTCTGTGATAATATATATCTGTCTGATGTCCTAGAAATCTTTATTCCTAGGATCACATCAGCTATCCCCATATCTTTCATATCAAATCTGCTGGATAACCCGTTTTTGGTAGATTGAATCATTTCATGATTACTACCAATTATCAGCATATCGTCTACATAGAGACACACAATGACATATCCTTTTTGAGTTGATTTGGTGTACACACACTTATCACACTCATTGATTTTGAACCCATTTGACAACATTTCTTTGTCAAATTTCTCATGCCATTGTTTCGGTGCTTGTTTTAATCCGTACAAGGATTTTACAAGTTTGCACACCTTCTGTTCTTGTTCAGGAACACTAAACCCTTCTGGTTGTTCCATGTAAATCTCTTCATCCAATTCACCATTCAAGAATGCCGTCTTTACATCCATTTGATGTATTTCAAGACCAAATATAGTTGTTATGGCTATGAGCATTCTTATCGATGTGATGCGAGTCACTGGTGAATAGGTGTCAAAGTAATCAAGGCCTTCCTTTTGTCTATAACCTTTTATGACAAGTCTTGCATTATATTTATCTATTGATCCATCCGTTTTCATCTTCCTTTTGAATATCCATTTGTAGCCCAGCGACTTACAACCTGGCGGAAGATCAACCAACTCCCAAGTATGGTTCTGTATGATTGAATCAATCTCACTGTTAATAGCCTCTTTCCAAAGAGGTGCCTCCGGAGAAGCCATAGCTTTTTTATAGCTTTGAGGCTTATTTTCTAACAAGTATGTCAGAAAATCAGGACCAAACGACTTAGACGTTCTAGCTCTTTTGCTACGTCTAGGCTCGATTGTCTCAGCATTTACACGTTGATCTGATTCTTGGTCAACTTGATCACTGTCCTTAACAGTATCAACTGTTCTTTTGAGAGACTATGTGCGCTGTCTTTCCTTACAAGGAAACGTCTCTTCAAAAAATGTCGCATTCCTTGACTCAATTATCATGTTCGGATTGATGTCAGGAATCTCCGACTTGTGTACCAAGAATCGATACGCACTACTGTTGCGAGCATATCCAATGAATATACAATCAACAGTTTTGGGTCCTATTCTAACCTTCTTAGGTTTAGGAACCATTACTTTGGCAAGACACCCCCACACTTTTAGGTATCTATAGGAAGGTACGAAACATTTCCACAACTCATATGGTGTCTTGTCCAACCTCCTGTGAGGAAGCTTGTTTAGAACGTAGTTCGCGGAAAGTAAGGCTTCCCCCCACAAGTTCTGGGGTAGACCCGAACTTGTCAACATGGCGTTCATCATTTCCTTCAACGTTCGGTTTTTGCGTTCCGCAATTCCGTTTTGTTGAGGAGAATAAGGAGAGTGGTTTCGTGAATAATTCCGTGGACAGAACAATATTCACCGAATGGTGAAACGTATTCACCGCCTCTATCACTCCTGATTCTTTTGATTTTCTTGCCAAGTTGGTTTTCAACTTCGTTCTTATAGTGTACGAAGCTCTCAATAGCTTCTGCTTTGCTTCTCAGAATCTTGTGCTGTCATCGATAAAAGTGACAAAGTACTTTTTACCGCCTCTTGTTTGCACAATATTCATGTCACATGCATCAGTATGTATAAGTTCTAGCGGTTCAGAACTGCGTTCTATTGAATGAAATGATGTTCTATGCATTTTTGCTTCAACACATGCTTCACACTTATGTTGGCTATCAATTGTAAATTTAGGTATAAGGTCCATGTTAATTAATTTACGCATGGTATCATAATTAACATGTCCTAACCTCCCATGCCATACATTTTGTGACACAATAATATAAGCAGACGAACTAGCTTTATTAATAGCACGATTAATAGTCATTACATTTAGCTTGAAAAGGCCCTCAGTTAGGTATCATTTTCCTACATACATATCATTCTTAGTCATTACAAACTTGTCAGAAACAAATACAAGCTTAAAACCAGCCTTACTAAGAAGAGAGCCCGAGACCAAGTTCTTCCGAATATCTGGAACGTGCAGTACATTCTTCAATGTTAGCTCCTTTCTGGATGTCATCTTCAGAACCACTGTGCTTTGTCCAACCACCTGAGAGGTAGACGAGTTTCCCATTGTTAGATGATCGCCGCTATCGACCTTCTGGTACATGGAAAACATCTTACGGTCTGCACAGATATGACGAGTAGCCCCAGTGTCTACCCACCATTCTCTCGGATTCCCAACTATATTGGCTTCGGTTACCACTGCTGATAGTTCCATCTCTGAGATATCATCAGTCAGCTGCTCACCTTCAGTAACATGGGCCTCATTTTTCTTTTTCTTGCCCTTGTCCTGAGACTTTTTGTTCCTGCAGTCCTTTGACATATGACCGCTCTTACCACAGTTGTAGCATTTTCCCTTGAACTTCTTGTTCCCAGAGTCAGCTCCACTGTTCTTTCTCTTTTTGCTACCCTTTACACATTCAATGATGTTGGCCTTAGACTCCAGAGTCTTGTAGCTGGCCTTCTCGGACATCATGTTGTCCTCTTCGATTCTCAATCGAACACTGAGGTCTTCAAGGCTCATCTACTTCTTTTTGTGTTTCAGATAGCTCCAGAAGTCCTTCCATGATGGAGGCAACTTTTCAATTATGGCGGCAATTTGAAACGTCTCACAAAGTTTCATTCCCTCATCCAGTATTTCATGAATGATCAATTGCAGTTCACCCAACTGAGACATCACCGTCCTTGAATCTACCATCTTGTAGTCCAGGAACCTACCCACGACAAATTTCTTTTGTCCGGCATCTTCAAGTTTATACTTCTTCTCGAGAGATTCCCAGAGAATCTTCGCAGAAGTCATGCCTTGGTACACATTGTACAGGGTATTGTCAAGACCACCCAAAAGGTAGTTCTTGCATAAGAAGTCTCCAGACATCCAAGTCTGTTCTCGCTCTTCCTTGGCCAATTCGGATTCACCCTCCACAGGACCCGGAGGATCTTTGATGAATTTTGCCAACTGGAGAGTTGTAAGGTAGAACAGCATCTTGCTCTGCCATTGTTTGAAATTTGCCCCACCAAATTTCTCCGGTTTTTCTCCGTGAGAGACCGGTACCGTGATATTTCCGCTAGCCATATGTAACTGGAAAATCAACAGGGTCAATTAGTCTACGAAAGACAAATTACACAACGATCAACGAATGACCTTTTTCAAAGTGATATACGATAAATGTAGATATATATGTCAATCAAGATTGGATGGAATTACTTGTGTAAAATTACACTTTAAATTCTCAACCAATTATGCAACAACCAATTAATTTCAACTTTATCACTATGTGTATGCTTGTGATAATTGAACAACTTAATAATAACTTAAATCTATACTACCAAGATTAATGTGTTTACAGTATATGACTAACCAAGTTAATATTAATTAAAGTTTGCAATTTATGATACTTCCAGGACAAAATCGTTAGTGTCACGTTCGTATCTACGTTCGAACGAGACTGTCCAGTGTGTGTGCGTTCGTGTTGCGTTTGATAACGCGTTCGAACGATGTGTTTCCAGAGAGTTCACGTTCGTGTAGCGTTTGTTAACGCGTTCGAACGGAATGATTCCAGAGAGTCCACGTTCGTATAGCGTTCGAGAACGCGTTCGAACGGTATGATTCCAGAGAGTTCACGTTCGAGTTGCGTTTAGGACGCGTTCGAACGTTCTAAGGCAGAAGGCTTGTGTTCGAGTTGCATTTGAAGACGCGTTCGAACGTTCTTACGAATTTTCAGATTTTAGCATTCGCGTGCGTCGGGCGTTCGAACGCCCTACGGGTTTTTCATGCACAGTCCGAATTTTTCCAGAAAATAAACAAACCCTAACATGCGAATTGCTATCTAACAACAATAGAGCAAATAAGTTCTTAAGATTGTTGTATGTTTAGTGTCATTAAACAGCAATTAACATGCAAAATAACAAATTAAACAACCAAGAGATCTATATGCAATAAAAACCCTAAACCAAATAATATTCGAAGACAAAACAAGAAACATAGATTATTGAATTGTCCAAGTCGAGATGATCTCTGTCCTTAAGAACTTATTGGCACCGTCACAGGTGCTCTACGGATTCAAATAGCCAACGTTCTCCCAGGATAACTTGGATACTTCTTGTTCAAGGAGCACTCCTTAACAAGTAAACAAACTAGGAAGATGGATGTAACTCTCTCCCAAAGAAAACAATGAAATCCAGTGACTTTACTTGTCTAATTCGGATTTTATTTTTCCAACCCTGAAATAGAAGTTAAAATCTTCTTTTTATAAGAAAGGGGGGGTGCCAAAGGGCACCCCTTGGGATGGGATGCAACCCTCCCAAGGATTGCACCATTCCCATGCACCTTATGAAAGAAAAAGACATAAAAGTCCTTAATGAAAATTTAAGAATTTCCAACAGTATTTCAATCTTCCTCTTGTCTTTGGGGTTCTGGACCTATCAACATCATGATAGGGTATTACAACAGAAGGTTTAGATCCTCGGGACTTGACACTCCTCGGAGTGAGTGGGATAAAAAAACCTATCATCAACACTACATATAAATTCTTCCTATATTTTCATACTATGCTCAATTGATCATTTGACTTTGCTGCAATTTCCTTAATTATAATAGACGCAGATTAGATAGATTTCACTTGTATTATTATTACTATTATACACACATTTTCCAACACAAATTGTTAATCTCAGATTTTCCTATAGTTTATTTAATTGGCGAGTCTTTTTGAAATTAGTGAAAATCCGTATCCCCCCGAGTAAACAATCGAAGCTGTATTTTGTTGAAAATGGGGGTCCTTGATTCTTTTCATCATTACAATAGTAACAGTACACCAGTGACACCACATCCACATGTTCACCCTAACTGTGTTTGTCAAACCTAACTAAAAGTCTACAACTGCATAGTGTCCGACAATATAGGGAGACTTGTTAGTGACTGTTGGCAACTGAAACAAGACCAAAACTCGCACAAAGAAAGACAAGAAATGGGGAAGAACATAAGTGAAGTGGGAGTGGAGGATTTGGTGAAGGTGGGATTGAAAGTGGAGGAAGCTGAGGAGTTTGATAAGGTTTTGAAAGAAGTGACAAGTAGCAGCAAAGGGTTTGACCCAAGAGAGATTTGGAGGCAGCTTGTGGCTAGAAAAGTGCTTAAGCCATGGCACCCTCATGGGTTGCATCAACTTGTTTACTATAGTGTCTATAATGATTGGGATGTTTCCATCAATGGCCTTCCTCTTTACTGGTTTCCTTCTCTGTATTGTTCTCTCTCTCTCTCTCTCTCTCTCTCTTTGCGCTTATACTCTTGTTTTGCAGCGTTGTTTTAGTTTTTTTTTTCCAAATTGTTTTATTTTTTTCCCAAAAGATAGCATGTAGTTGTGACATATATGTGAATGGGAGTAAATGGTGTGATCATGTTTTGGATAGTTGTTGGTGGGGTTTGATTACTGATTCAATGTGGCAAATTTGTTCTGTTTTATCATTTTGTGGGGTATGTGAATTGGAATATTTGCTAAGCAAAATACAAGGCTGTGATCGGTGGTTATTGAATAAGATATATTAGTCTAGTTCACATGAATTTTTCTTTGATCCATGTTTTCAGAGAGAGTAATACTGCTGCAAATTATTTGGCAAGACTTAGGTCAAGTGGCCATAATAGAGATTGGAAAAAATATTTGCCTTCAGAATTAAGGGGTAGATTTAAAATGGATAAGCTTCAGCTTCCTTATATTTGATGTTAGAATCTCCATTAGTTTTTTGGTTGTATTGGTGCTTGGTGGTTTATGGGTAATCTTGTTCTGTTTATTCGGTTTTCATCTGTTAGAAGTGAGGCTTTTTATTAGGTCTTTGGAGGTTTCGCCCTCCTTTTACTTTAAAAAAAAAATATTATTAGTCTTTCTCTTAACCATAAATTATTATAATTGTGCACGTGATAACAAATTTTTGAAAGCTCAGCATAGCTCATCCATATGGGTTCCAAAGTGTGTGAAACTCACTTATTTTGCTATCTTATAGGCATGCACATTTATATGCTTTCTTGTTTCCTAGATTACTTTGTCAGTTTTCTTTGTGATCGGAATAATGTTAATTTATCTCCAGCATCAAAGTTTGAATCTTTGCTCTTAACTGGACCCTATGTTTTTCAAATGACAGAGATCAATCTAAGCTTACTAACTTAGGAAATGCAATGGAAATTCATGGACCGAAGCTTCTAGGGGCTATGTACAAAGACCCTATAACAAGTTTTGGCCTCTTTCAGAAATTCACTGTTGAACATCCTGAAGTAAGTACTTTTTTAGTTTATAATTTATTGACTTGTTTTTCTTCTGAATTTTGTATCTGTGTATGATTTCAGGCTTATTGGGAGATTGCTCTCAAAGAGATTTCAGTTGTGTTCCGTGAAACCCCAAAATGTATTTTAGATAGAACCGATAAATCAAAGCATTGTGGAATATGGCTTCCTGGTTCAGTTTTGAATATTGCTGAATGTTGTTTGCTACCATCGAACCATAGGAGAAAAGAGGATGATAGTGTGGCTGTTGTGTGGAGAGAGGATAGATGTGATGACTCTGCTGTTAACCACATGACGTATAAAGAACTTCGAGAACAAGTAATGTATGCTCTAATGCATAATTTTCAATGTCTTTATTTACTTTTAATGAGTTCCCTGGTCTATTGTTTATTTTATAGTAAAAGTTAAATATAGCCAACATTTTATTTAGTTTCAATTTTGTTCAGGTTATTTCTGTTTCTATCTGCAATCATAGTTTCTTAGTATAAGGTTCTCTTCCAAACGAGTTATCAATTATTAAAGAACCATTGGAGTTTAATGCTGTTATTTGTGAGCATTGAGAGTTTTGTTAATCTTATTAAAGAACCACGAAGGAGAATCAAAAGTGTGATCCGAAGAGCAGAACCCTAGGTGAAGGCCATGGATAATCTCTGACTCCAAGGCCTGTAGTCTTCTTCGTTGGGACCAAACTCGGAGGTTGCTTGCTTCAATGACAAGCGAGCTCTCAATCCCCCTACATTTGCCAGATTTTACTCTTTAATGCGCCCTCCCCGCACGCAAACAATAAAAATGTACAAAAAATGTTTGTCTGTTAAAAGAGCAGAATTAGTTTCATTTCAGAAACGTCTGTAAAATATTTTACCTCTCCAATATCGCGATTTCAAACAATCTTGGCTCCTGATTTTTTACCTTTTCAACAAGATTTTGCCACCTACAATCGTAAAAACATACAATTTTACGTGTTAAAAAACTTTTTTTAACAACAGTGGTTAAATAGGGATGGCAATTTTACCCGCGAACCAGCCAAAACCCGCCCGCAATGGGTAGGATTCGGTAAATATATTAGTGGGTGCGGTGCGGGTTTGGTAATTTAAAGCAGAACCCACTGCGGGTGCGGTGCGGGTTTGGTATTTAAGAAAAAAATGCGGGTATCCGCATACCCGCAATATTATTTTTTATTAATTAATATTTTTAGGACAATATAAAAAAACCTTCATATAAAAACAACTAACAAAACCTAAACCTAAAACACTAATCCACAGTTCCACACTCCCACTCAGCCGCAGCCCGCAACCTGCCCAACTGAAAATTTTTGCATGACTATTATTATTTTTTTTTTAATCACACTTGTTAATAAAATTATAATACAAAAATTTGGATTAAGTTCAAATGATCAGAAACGGGAGAGGAGCAAAATAAACTAGTATTTGTTGCAACTTCAGTAGCTTTCATGCTTCTTCATTACACTTACACCACTTGAGCCTTGTAAGCATCACTTTCATTACACTTAGCATAAAAAATATGACCAAAGGTTGGTGATTACTTTTTAGCTTATTGTTGATTGAGTTGGCTAACTTAGATCATTATAATTATGAAGGGAAGAACTCGTTTTAATTATGTTTATATGAAAAAATAAACATATGATACCGAGTCTTTCATACATTATGTTATCTATGTACTGTATATACATACATTGCATGTTGTATATGTCAAATGAAAATCAAATGTAAAAACTACAGCTAGCAATTAAAAATAAATTATTTAATTAAAAAAATTATATTATTAAGAACACAAAGTAATTCAATGTTTTAAAAACCCGCAAAAAATCCGTTGGGTACCAATGCGGGTTTGGTAATTTATTTTTATATGCGGTGCGGGTTTGGTAATGAAAATTAAAACCCGCAACGGGTATGGTGCGGATTTGGTAATTTATTTACATATGCGGGTGCGGATTTGGTAATGGCAAACCCGCACTATAACCTACCCACCGCCATCCCTAGTTAAAACTAGGCTTTTTAATGAACATTGTTACCTGCTTTCTTCTCGGTCATTAAGTCTTTATCTGCTGAGAAGGAACCGTTATTAGTAAAGAGTGATCAAAGGAAATAAGTTTTCTCTTGTCCTTTATTCCTTGAAAACTTCTTTCTTCTCCATCAATATTTTTATTTTTAATTTTAAATGTATTTTCTTCTATTTCATCTTCCTTTGAAATGTCTGCCGCACAAGTTACAGGTTGGTGGCTAATGTGTTGGACACAATGTTTTCGAAAGGCGATGCAATTGGAATTGACATGCCGATGACTGTCCATGCTGTTATTATATATTTGGCAATTATAATAGCAGGATATGTTGTAGTATCAATAGCTGACAGCTTTGCAGCAAGGGAGATTGCAACTCGTTTGCGAGTGTCTAATGCAAAGGGCATCTTTACTCAGGTGATTTGTCAAGACTATCGTCTATCGATCATCTTGAATATGAATGATAAGAATTTCTGAAAGATTTAAACTTCATAGCAGGTCACATTTTCCCTTTGGATCTCTTATTTGGTTGAACTATATTCATCAGGTGCAAGGGAATAAAAATTCTTATTGATTAGTTGTTTGTGCTTCCCCTGTTAAAGCTTCAGATTTCAGAATCATCCTAAGATATCTTATTTCCCTATCTTATAAATTACTTGTCTGTTTCTGTTTCTGTATTGCCTTTGGCTGTCAATTTCAAGCTAGTAACACGGTGTGGTTTTTCTGGGTAGCTATGACTACACTATTATATGTTCTAACTTCCAAATGATTCTATGTATTATTTTCATCATGTGGTTGCAATCCAGTTTGTGTTTCATTTATTTGGTCTAGAAATTGATATCGCAATTTCTATGCAGGATTTTATACTCAGAGGAGGAAGAAAATTTCCTTTATACAGGTAAGAATTAACTTTTTATTGTCTATACTAGATGTTGCATTTTGTCGTGTCGTCTTGAGTAGAAATTTACCAGTTTTGACTCTTTGTCGTCTACTTTTTCAAGTGCCAAAATTCAGATGTCTTTACCAACATAACTTGTTTGCTGCACTAGATTGAAATTGTAAAAGCTTTTTGATTAATCTGCAGTTTACTCAAATCCGTATTTTACAACAGGATTTACTTATCTGTATATGCCACAGAGGTTAAGTTGGTATCTGCACTGCCACTCTGTATTGATTCTGATTGGCATTTATATCACCATAATACATTTCATGATTATGAATATATTTGTGTATTATGAAACTCTTACCTGCCCACAAGTGAACTGAAATCTTTCACATGGGTTTTCTTAGAATTAAGTTGGAGACAGTGCCCTTTGCAGCTTGTGGAAGAGATAGAGAATTGTGATTTTAAGTGACAATTGGTTCTTGAATTACATTTCATGAAGCTCTTAGAATTTCAGACTACCTGAAGTAAAAACTTCTTTCATTTCCTCAAGAGGCCTGAGCTGTTTGGAAAAATTTGAAATCTATTTTCAAGAATGCTCATTTTATTCAAAAGTAAATTACAAACTAATTGTTCACTTTTAAGTTATTCTATGAAGGTCTTTCATGAGAGTGCTTTTTAAGGAGTACTTGCGTTAGATTTGAAAGCTAAACTAGTGTGATAATTCCATTCTGGTGTTCCGAATTTATTATGATATGCATTATTTAGGGACTTGGATTCCTCTAGAAACATAATTGCTGTGTGTTTCTCTTTTACAGTAAAGTTGTAGATGCTGCTCCTCTCAAAGCTATTGTGCTCCCTGTGATCGGAAATGATGTAGGCATTCAACTAAGAGAACAGGATCTATCATGGAAAGATTTTCTTTCCAGAGTCGAACATCATCCAAGGTATCAAAACTGCACTACGCAAGATCCCAATATGGTTTCCAATTAATATGTCGTGAACCATTTAATGTATGTCCATGTTCTTGTGGTGACAGTCCCAACTGTTACACTCCAGTTTATAAACCAGTAGATGCTGTCATTAATATACTCTTTTCATCTGGAACCACAGGTAGTAAAATTTTCTAACTTCAGATTTATTGTTGGCTGTGTTTTGACATTCCCTCTATTAATATTATCTTATTTACCGATTGGCCTTCATTAGGAGAACCAAAAGCTATCCCATGGACACAACTTTCACCTATTCGATGTATTGCTGAGGGATGGGCTCATATTGATCTCAAAGTTGGAGATGTTTATTGCTGGCCGACCAATTTAGGATGGGTGATGGGACCGGTTACATTATTCTCAAGCTTTCTAAATGGTGCAACTCTTGCTCTCTATCATGGTTCTCCTCTGGATCGAAGTTTTGGAAAATTTGTTCAGGTGACACTTCTATTCTTGTTTTCTCCTTCATATAAGTACTTATTGCCTATTTCTAGGAGGGGCGATCTGACTTTTCAGGTAACAATAGAGTTCCTAGATCAATATGCTATAGATTTAATGGGATAGAATCTGGTTACTGTTTAAAAATAGTTCAACATTCTATTGTTTGGTCAATGTTGTAGAATAAGACAGGGCTAAGCTTGGCTATGGATAGAAAGGAACTTGAGCTCTTTAGGATACTTAAATGAAATAGGATAAATGGAGAGAAAAACTGCGTGGTTATAATGAAAGTTTCGGCTTTAGTTCAATCAAAAAAAGTAACACACAGAATTGAATTTAATAGCTGATTGGCATCATTTCTTCTGGTAAAGACATAATTCAAGGACTGGTATTTGTGACATTTTGCTCTTGTATACCTTATTTATTTTCTGAGACATTTCAGGATGCTGGAGTAACTATTTTGGGTACAGTTCCGAGCTTAGTAAAGGCTTGGAAGAACACAAACTGTCTGGAAGGCCTGGATTGGACAAATATAAGGTAGCTTCCTCTTCCCAACTTTAAACATAAATGCCTTCTTATGATTCAGAATAAGTTAGTTAAAATATACGCGCAGATCCTTTGCCTCCACTGGAGAAACCTCCAATGTTGATGACGACCTTTGGCTCTCTTCGAAAGCCTACTACAAGCCCATTATTGAAAGTTGTGGGGGCACAGAACTTGGCTCAGCCTACATCCAAGGAAGCCTGTTGCAGCCACAAGCTTTTGGAGCATTTAGCACTGCTACAATGACAGCGGGTTTTGTCATTCTTGATGAGCATGGAGTTCCTTATGTAAGAACATTTATTTATTTTTTAAATCTAACTGGATTCGGTTTCTCTTTACAAATCTTGCACCCAGATTGCAATAATATGTGAGAAAGGGCAAGTGCTAGGGTTCTCGTGATATTATCTATGAATCTGGAGCCCAATTGACTGATTAATATTCTATTTTATATTGTTTATGTGGGTAATTAATCTTTTTGAACATATACAGTCAGATGATCAACCTTGTGTTGGTGAAGTGGGTTTATTCCCTCTATACCTTGGAGCTACTGATAGATTGCTTAATGCCGATCATGAGGAAGTTTACTTCCGAGGGATGCCAATGTATAAAGGAATGGTAATACTTAGGCTTTCCTTTCTTGAAGACTTGCATAGATTTTTTACGGACATTAATTCATTTAATCCTGAATATAGCTTGGATAAAAATTTGTTAAAATCAAAATCTTCTATTTGAATATCATTATTTATTATCAATAGGAACAAGAACAATATCAAACAATCATCTGTAGATGAATCCTGTCAACTAGTAACTTGAAAGTATGATTTTGTAACTTCACGCGTGTATTAGCAGCGCCTAAGGAGACATGGCGACATCATCAAGCGTACTGTTGGGGGCTATATCATTGTACAGGGCAGGGCTGACGACACCATGAATCTTGGTGGCATAAAGGTATTACTTCATATTTTAATTTTTTGTATCTTCACCAAAGAAGATGTTTATAGCTGAACTTATTTTATCTCATTTGTTTAATTTCTGGTACTTGGACTATTTGTTTATATCCAAAATTTGACATGCAGACAAGTTCTGTTGAAATCGAGCGTGTTTGTGACCGAGCTGACGAAAGTATCCTAGAGACTGCTGCAATCAGTGTAGCACCAGTAGGCGGTGGTCCAGAAATTTTGGCTATATTTGTGGTACTAAAGAAAGGATTTACCAGTCAACCAAACAAACATAAGAAGATATTTTCAAAGGCCATCCAAAGCAAACTCAACCCTTTGTTTAAGGTTTGATGCTTTCAACTGTCATATCTCTTTAGAAGTGCATGTACATAGACCTTTTAGATTGCTGATCACCCTATTCTGATCTAAATTTTTGACTAATTACTAGGTGAGCTTGGTTAAGACTGTCCCGGAGTTTCCTCGAACTGCTTCTAACAAGTTACTAAGGAGAGTGTTGAGAGACCAACTCAAACACGAGCTTTCTGTTCGAAGTAGAATTTAGAAGTAACATCAAATCTCAGATTTCAACCAATTTATACACCTCATGTAATTCCTCATTGTGATATATGAAATGAATAGCGTACAATTGGCTGTCGTCTAGTGCCGTCTTATTTGGAAAAAAAAAATGTATTAGAAGTTCAAATACCATTGTTGTGTTGAAGAGGTGCGTATTCTGGGACGTTTTACAGTCGAAGGAATACTTGTCGATTAATAAATGTAAATTGGCTAAACAGAAAATAAATTCCTGCAATGGTGTTGCTTGTTATGTAATATCTTCATCTTGGATTCAGATTTGGTGTGTCTGCAGCTTGTGAATCAGTGGCCCGCCCTAGCGTTGGCATCTTATGTCCACGTGCATGAGAAGTTGAGAACATCTAGTCTTTATGTGATTACTTTTTCATCTAATTTTTATTTATGTTATTCGTTGTAATAATAGCTCTCAATATAATTGTCGTGGATTGGTTTTTAAATAATTTTTTTTGACGGACCACCACCTAAGGTTGAATTTTGAAGAGAGAGAAAAATTATTTAGACTTTACTCATCTTTTATATATATATATATATATATATACGGTCAGGTTCATGTGAACTTTATATGAACTGTAAGGGCAGATAAAGACAAAAAAAAAAAAAATCTAATATCTTTTAGGTGAATGTGTGAGTTTATGTGGTCTGTAAGGCGTAGACTGGAGTGTGATGATATATATTAGAGATGATAATTTTGCCCACAAACCCGTAAAAACCCACCCGCAATGGGTCGGATTTGGTAAATATTTAAGTAGGTTTGGTAATTTAAAACAAAACCTGCTGCGGGTTTGGTAATTAGGCAAAACCAGCGGATATCCATTGCGGGTATCCGCTACCCGCAAGTTTATTTATATTTTTTATTTTATATCTTTAGAGCCAAAAACTCCTTCATATAAAATGACTCACTAACTTAAAATTTTTGAATTGCTCTCTCTTAATATTTTTGAATTACTTTTGATCATGATTCAATAATTTTGATGATATGAATTTAACATAATGAAAAATATTCAGTTAGTGATTAATGAATGTAATTGTGATAATATGAATTTGACATTATATTATAAATTTTTTAAACTTTTATTTGTGTCATAATTTACAAACTGTCAAATACATTTTTTAAAAAAATTATGAAAAATATCAATGTTTAATTAAAAATATTATATTATTAAGAGCATAAGAGAATTCAATATTTTAAAAACTCGCAAAAAATCAACTGGGTAGCACTGCGGGTTTGGTAATTTATTTTTATATGCGGGTGCGGGTTTGGTAATGAAAATTAAAACTCGCAACGGGTATGATGCATGTTTGATAATTTATTTACATATGCGGGTACAGGTTTGGTAATGACAAACCCGCACCAAATCCTAACCACGACCATATATATATATATATATATACACACTTGGCATAAGCCACCACTTTCTTACATCACTAAACAAATTATTTGAATAAGATTAGCATTGATGTATTTCATAAATATAGAATGGGTGCATAATTATAACATCTGACCTAACAAACAGATTCACATTAATTTAATCCATTAAAAAGTATACAGTCAGCAATATTAACTTATTCACTCCATGAAAGCAAATCTAAAGAAACTTGAAGAAGGAAAGGCCAAATCAATCCAATAACAAAAAGTACAAAGGTCCTTTTCACAAATGGCCATTGCCATATAATGTTGTTATGTCGGCGGTAAATATTTTACTATTTAACCAAAATTAAAAATATCTAAATTCACCTAAAATCTTAATTTATAATTCTCTGTCGCCAAAGAATATTTTAAGCCCTTCAAAATGTTGGGTTATCATCCGAATAGCATCTAACCCGTTTGAGAATACTGACTTCGTTATAAATACTTTTAATTTATTCATTTTAATGAATTGTTTTAATTGCACCTTAATATAATTTATTTTTAAATCTTTATTTTATATTGCACAAGATATTATATAAAATAATATTAAAAAAACTAAATTATTTAAAATAAGAATAATAATTTTTTGTAAATATAATAAAAACTCATAATCCAAATAAATGCAAAAAATTGGTGATAAATAAAAATAATTTTCTAGCCCAAAATGTTCATAATTTATCGTATAAATAAATTGAAAAAAGAATTCGAAAAAAAACTCCTAAAGTTAAATTTCAAACCAATATTTGCGTCAAAAAATAACGTAAAAATTAAAAGAATTAAGTAACTGTTATAAAACTGGAGAAAATATATATCTTGTAAAACTGCAGGTTTTATTATTTCTAAATGAATAAATTTACAATAATCTCTTTATTTATTGGGAGAGATTAGGGTAAGATTGTCATTCCTAAGTAATGTGGATAAGTTACAAGTGTCAAGTATATATAAAGATTAAAATGAGGGATCACATTGTTAGACAATTATGACCCATAACGTCACTATTTGTAAAAGATATTGTGGTTTTTGTACAAATTAATTATGTAGGAATGGAAATTGCATTTTATCATTTTGTAATTTGATTACTTAAATATATAAATGATAAAAGTCCCTATGATTAGTTCCGGATTATAAGATATGAGACAGTATCAATCCATAAAGGTTTAATCATTAAATATCTCTAGTCGTAGTATTATCGAGACTTGACATCGATAATGCGGAATAGACTAGTATTGCATTTGTGCGTGTTATGGAAGCGTAACGACATAATTCTCATATATTTAAGTATTGGATACTTATGCAAGTGTGATAGGAGGTTGTGTTTATCGATGGTACGGAAACAGCTTCACTCTGGATAGACCCCGCGGAATCCCATTGGTAGTATGACTATGTGTCTATGGGAATCCGCATCAGGGTAGGTGTATTTGGTCTTAACATGAGACTTGCATCGCTAGTACTTGCGACAATCAATACGCTTTGGTTTTGGTCGTCCAGGACTTTAACAGGTTCTGTGTACGCCTCTTCTGGGTTTATTGAGAATCGTAGTGTATTGGGTGTGATGTCAAGATGGAAGTATCACTTCAGTCATATGGAGATGATGATCACGTAGGGATACATAACTGGTACTCTAAATGGTTGCAACCATCGGGATAATATGACAATGTCATGATTATCCGATTAAAGAGACTAGTTGCTTGTAATCCGATGTATGCTTCGTACGGGGCAGACACTATTCCAGCCTCAGGCCTTGCATGTGACATCCGATACTGGATCGCAATACGCAATACTACATATACTACGCCTGACATAAATTATATATTCCATTAAGAATATTTCTAGAGAATTGGGTAGGCACGGTGCTTTGCTAGAAGTCAACCATGTCTCGTAAATCGGTAAAAACGTAGTACGAGGTACGTACGTGTTCAGATAGTCCGACGACCGAATTTACTGCCAACATATCCAGGGATCTCTTGGGTCGCTTCCCGAAGATTCACCGATGACGTATGATTCGAGCATAATTAATCTGGGATTAATTACGGAGAGATTTTATCTAGGATAAAATATTATTTGAAGAGAGAGAACGATTAATTTGGAATTAATCGATAAAATAATATATTCGATATATTAAACGAAATTAGATTTCGAAGCGGAATTAAAATTGGATTTTAATTTGGGCAAACGAATTAATTTAGAATTAATTCGCTAGCGACGTGAATAGTAATTTTGCTAGACATAATTATTTAATTAAATTTGATTTAATTACGTCGCAACGGAAAATTCGTTAATTCGGAATTAGCGAACCCGAGCCCGGGATGTGTCGCGGGCCCACTCGAATTTTGAATCAAGTGGGGCCCACATGTCACAATACTTGTGACTTTAAGTTGCTCTTTGGTGATGGGTTTTGGTGAAAGAATTATGGTGACTTGTGACACATTTCGTGTGTAATGATTGAAAGACATATACCAAACATTTGGTATATCTTTCTTTTGATTTTTGAAATCAAATTAATTCACACATTTTCACTATCTCTCACGTTTTTCATCAAAGAAAATTCTCTCCCTCTCTTTGCCTCTCATTGCCGAGACTTGTAAGGAAGATAGAAGAAAATTTGTTGCAAATTTTCTAAGTTGCTGGCACATCAAGGAATCATCCAAGGTGATAGGGAAACCATCCCAATAGCTTGGAATCAAAGGACAAAGCTTGGAGCTTGGAGCTTGGATCTCATTCCCCAACTTGGTGCTTGGCTGAAACTTGGAGAAGAAAATTTTAAATTTGACGCATCCATAAGCCGTTCATTGTAAGTATGATTCCGCCATACTTATTTATGTATTCACATGTTTTTATGCTTAAATATGATCTTGGGAAAGCCTTAGAAACCAACACACATAATTTACAACACTCCCCTTAGACCCTACTACTTTAATTTTACACTATTTGTTTGGCCTAACATCACCTTATTAAAACCTTGCTACTAAAATCCAGTGGGACAAAACCTGGTCAAAGGAAAAAAGTACAATACACTTTTATCTAACTGTAATTCTTCAGTTAAGTGAATATGCTTCCCTTGATAAAATACTCCCTCTCAAACGATATCATCAGGATAATTTACTAAGTCAAAGCATGTCAATGTTATATGTAAGCTTCTCAAAAGTTGATGTTGGTACAACTTTGGTAAATAAATCAATAAAGTTATTAGTAGAATGTATTTACTTGACATCAATTTACTTGCTCTACTGGAGCTCATCAGTGTAGAAGAACTTTAGTGTCATATGCTTGGTTCTGTCTCCCTTAATATACTCTCATCTAATTTATGCAATACATGCAGCATTATCTTAATATATCACTGTTGGAATATTTATAGTAGAGTTTAAGTTGCATGTGCTTTGAATGTGATGGATAAATGACCTTAACCATATACATTCTCTGCTTATTTCATATAGTGCAAGTATCTCTGAGTGATTGGAAGATATAGTAATAAAAGACTACTTTGTAAATCACCATGAAATTGTCATGTTATTGTTGGGACGAATCTGGATCCCCTGTGGTCGGATAGGAGCCTCTTGCAAGGGAAACAAGTTGAATCGACGTGTCTAGAGTATGAATAAATTTCAAAAATAAAAATAAAAACTCATGATTTTATGACCCTATGTCATATATTTTATTAACATGGGACACTATGGTCCATTTCGAGCTTATATAAAAAATTAGGGACAAATTGGAATCAGAAAACACAAAAATAGAGTTCGAAACAGTCTGAAAGGTGTATGGGCACGCGCGCAGCGCGAGCGCGTCACACGTACTCTATATGCACTACACACAGCGCGAACGCATCACTCGTGCTCTGTGTGCACTGCATGCCAATACAGAATGGCCGCACGCGGCTAAGCAGATAAAGTGTTGGAAAACCTTATTTTCAACCCAAATTCTTACAATTTTCCTCCATATACTTCAAAAGCACCACAAATATAATTTTAACATCAACACACATCAAATATGTCTCAAATAAACTAATATGCCACTCGACTCGAGAAGATTCCTTTTTGATGTTGTTGTACCATCTATTAGGAATCTTCAAGTGAGTTCATTCAATATTTTTCCAATAAATACATGCATGTCTATATGAGTCTCTGTAAGACCCATGGTTAACTGAGATGAGCCATTGGAACAATTCCAATATACAACATGTACTAGTATCAAGGGTATACATACATGTACTAGCCATATATGTAAACTTTGACTAGGAACTATTTTAAGAATGAATTAAGTTGTAATGTTTCTCATTGTCCGTTGCGACGCTTTTGTAACTACATTACAACAACCCAATATATGAACTATTTACATTTTTACAATTATACAAAAGATTATATCTATGAAAGTACTAAATTATATTCAAAATAAAATATAAAAGTGCAACGTATTTATAATAAATAAATCAAAAATTAACGTGCCGAGCACCGAGTCTAATAATTTCTCTCACTCGCTCTAGTGCCAGTTTTGATGGTATCTAATACCCATTGATTCCACGTCTGTCGTATATTTTTAGAGGTAAGGCCTTCATAAGTAGGTCTGTTACATTATCCTTTTCAGGTATCTTGCATATGACAACGTCTCATCGAGCAACGATCTCAAGACTAATATGGAAATTTCTTTCCACATGCTTTGGCTTTTGATGTGCTCTCGAGTCTTTTTCTTGTGCAGCAATACCACTCTTATCACAGAATGACGAGATTGAATCCTCGATGCTTGTCACAACTCTCAACTCTGTTATAATTTTTTTAATCCACACAACTTCTTTTACAGCATTAGATGCATCAATATATTCTGCCATGGTGGTGGAATCAGCTGTGGATCCTTATTTGAAACTTTTCCAATAGACTGCGATATTGTTAAGAGTGAATACAAAACCTGATGTAGACTTTCTATCATTAGGATCTGAATGAAAGTCATTATTTGTATACCCTGTAATATGTAAATCACTGCCTCCATAAATAAGAAACTTATCCTTAATGCCTTTAAGATACTTGAGAAAATATTTAACAGCCATCCAATAGGCATTACCTAGATTAGCCTGATACCTGCTACTAACACTTACTACATAGATAATATCAGATCTCGTACAAAACATAGTATATATAATGCTTCCTAAGAATGATGCATATGGTTGACTAGTCATTCTAGTATTTTCATCTTCCGTTTGAGGGGACATCTTCTTCGAAAGATGAATGCCATATCGAAAATGTATGTTAGCAATTTTATAATTCCTAAAGTTATACCTATCTAAGATCTTATCTATGTACGAAGATTGGGATAACCCAATCAACCTCATTTCTCTATCTCTATAGAATTTTATACCAAATATATAAGATGCCTCTCCTAGTTTTTAATGGACAAGTTCTTATAGAGATGTGATTTAATGTCCCGCATCATCCCAAGATAAATCCCAATGATCAGGATATCATCAACATAGAGTACAAAGAATATTCCATGCTCCCACTGACATTCTTATAAAGACAAGGTTCCTCTTCATTTTTGAGAAAACCAAACAATCTGATTACCTCATCAAAATAAATATTCCTACTTTGTGATGCTTGTTTAAGTTCAGAAATGGACTTCTTAAACTTACATACTGATAAGCGGAAAATATATCAATATTTACCGCCCCTTTTACTTAATATTTTGTTTAGTTTCTCGGGTTTGATGAACGTTTTGATGTGTTTTAGTTTATTTTGCAGATAAAATAATATTGGGACACAATGAAATCATTTAGGACGAAATGTGGGTCAAATAAGGGCAAAAATTGGACTTGACATATTAATTTTGGAGATTGGAAACTTGAAAGGGCGTTTTAACAAAGTGCAGTTTTGGAATTTCCAGTTTTGTGCATCTGTCGTATTTTGGGCATAAATATTTACTCCGATATCGGATTGAGCTGATTCAAGTTTCAGATTAAAGACGACTCAAATATCTACAACTTTGAAAGATAAAATAATTTAGAATTCTGAATATTTCATGCCCGAAATGGATGAACCATCCAGAAGTGTGTTGTGTGTAATTATTAAAGTCATTTTCAATCATTTTCAAAGCAAAAAATAAATTAATAAATAAATAATAAAAATTATCAAATCACCACCAAACATGATAAGCAATTATTGGAGTAATTAATAATGAATTTGGTGGAGCAATTAGTGGAGCAATTAATAATGGATTTGGTGGATGATTTGATGGAGGGAAAATTTTACCTATAAATACCAAGCCATTTCATTTGTAAATTCATACTTTCTTCTAAGGAATTCCTTAAGAATACTAAGAAGATTGTATCTTGTTTGTTTATTTACAGCTTTCAGTAATTAATTTCCGCTTTCGCATTTTCTTTTCTTTACTTTTCAGTTTTTGCTTTCCGCAATTTACTTTTAGGCACAATACTTTTCTTTCTTTAATTTTCAGTTTTAACTTTTCAGTAATGAGGAGGCAACTCCCCTTTGCTGGGGTAAAAGGTAAAACTTTTATTACTAATATTTAGATTAATCTCCCTTAATTATAATATATAAACTAGTTAAAACTTGACTTAACGAGGATACCGCCATATTGGTCGGTTGGAAATTATTTAAATTGGTTTTAACCTGACTAAACTGGATACCGCCTGATTGGTTGGTTGGTAATTAATTATTAATTTGACTTAATCTGGATACCGCCTATATGGCTGGTTGGTAATTATCATGCAAAGTTAATATATTATATTAAGGGAGATATCTAAAATAGAAGTAATAAAATTGGATCCCTTTACCTCAGCATTTTCTTTTATTATACTTTAACTTTATTTACTTTTCAGCAATTTACTTTCAGCATTTACTTTCAGCAATTTACTTTCAGCAATTTACTCTCAGTATTTACTTTTCAGTAATGTACTTTCAGCATTTACTTTTCAGCATTTAATTTTCAGTATTTTACTTTATGTCTTTTATTTTATTTAAGTTTTTACTACCCGTAAATATGTGTCGTAACTAAGCCAGTTATCTGGGGTTGTGATGAAATCCAATATCACCGGTTTATAAGGGGTTAAATTACAGTTTGGGTAATATAAAAGTTTATTTATTGAGCCTTAATCCTAATCCTTTTTATTAATTGGCCATTAATAAAATGGAACTGATAAACTTAAAATGAACTTGGAAAAAGGAATTTTAGGTTTAAGACCTTAGACTTAATAGCCCACGATCTTCCTTGAGGATAGATAACCCTTTAATAGATTTCCTTACAGGATAGGAATATACCTGTCGGGCGGGGGTAGCCATAATTGGAACTTAATCTTAATAAATTTAGATAACTTGGTTAATATAGGAATATGATTAATTGGGTTATACTGGGTATTTGTATTTGACCATCAGAAGAGGCTTTTACATAATTTCGTGTTTCAGGTTAATAAACCAATATATTACACAAATGTAAAATAACCATTTCATCTTTTAAAAAGATATTGGAAGGATTCACAACCCTGGATAGTTTTATAAATTTGAATTTTCTTCAATCTACTTTCAAGCAATTTTATTTACTTGTTTTAATTTTAAAGTCACCACCCAATCAAACAATCAATCCATTAGATACTTGTAAACATTTAACTTCATAAATTGATAACAAAAGGTTTTAAGTCCTCGTGGGATCGATATTTTTTATACTACTTGAACGATACGTGCGCTTGCGTTATACGCATGTGATTATGGTTGCCACTACTTATCATCCACAGTCAAATGGACAGGTTGAAGTTTCAAACAGAGAAATCAAAAGAATCTTAGAGAGAACCGTTGGATCAACAAGGAGGGACTGGTCAAAAAAATTGGATGACCCATTATGGGCCGATCGAACAACTTACAAGACACCCATTGGTATGTCCCCATTTCGTATGGTTTTTGGGAGAGCATGCCATCTGCCAGTTGAGCTTGAACACAAGGCGTACTGGGCACTGAAGAAGTTGAATCTTGATCCACAAGCTACAGGAGAGAAAAGATTTCACCAACTCAATGAATTGGAGGAATTTCACCTACAGGCTTATGAGAATGTCAGATTGTACAAAGAAAAGACCAAGAAATGGCATGACCGAAAAATAGTGCACAGACAGTTGGAACCAAGGCAACATGTGTTGTTATACAATTCAAGGTTGAAACTTTTCCTTGGAAAGTTTAAATCAAAGTGGTCAGGTCCATTTGTGATCAATCAGGTTTTACCATATGGAGCTGTTGAGCTACTGGATCCCAACACGAACAACATATTCAAGGTTAACAGTCAGCGTCTCAAGCACTACTGGGGAGAATTATTTGAGCGACAAAAAGAAAGTGTCACACTTTCAGATCCAGCCTAATGTTCGAGAAGTCACGTCTAGCTGACGAAGTTAAACTTAACGCTAGCAGGGAGACAACCCATGTAATTTGTGTATATATTATGATTTGGTGTGATTTAATTTGGTGTGTTTATTTTTTGGAGATTAAGACATTCCAGGATGAAAGAAATTCTCGAAAATCTTCACAAACAATTTCCTTCTCTCCCTCAAAACTCTCTGATGAAAGTCTACAAAGATCGCTTGGAACGGATGAGACTACTGATGATCCATGATATTCCTAATGACATTCGTTGGGTAATCGAAGCACGGGTCCGATTAGCAGGTGAGTATTCTGATTCATGTAATTCTCATTTGCCTGGATTTGGAAGAAGCACCTATGTAAAGAAACGTAGAGCTAAGCAGATGGGTGTTTGTTACAAATGTGCACGCTGGAATTGCAATACTCGTTGTCGTTATTTAGGAATGGTGTCTGATAATCGCGAAGACAAAATTAAATTCATTAGGGATGGCTTGAGTAAGGAGTCTGTAGATAATATATCTTCGACTCCTGAGACGCATCCCAGTGGATATGTTCATATAGCCATTCGCAAATTACATACACAATTCCAAAAAGAAAGACAACAGTTAAGTCTTGGGAATCTGACTCAAAAAGACCCTATTTGCCAATTTATAAGAAAATTGGATGGGAAGCTTGTCCCTGACGCATAGACGTCAATTAAGCCGCTACTTTTCTTGTACATATTATATCTCTTTGTCTTTTCCTAATAATTGTAATTTGTTTTGTTGTTTTCTTTTATTTTCTCCGACATGATCCATGCCTTTTTGACTATCACGATTTATTTTACTATTTAACTAATAATTGTCATTTGGCAGGTACTAGTGCTATTATTTTACTCACCCTTTTCAGGTATTATAAATTCAACTCATCATTGCACTTTTGAAGACATCCAGAGTAAAACATGGAAGCCACTTCAAGAAGACGAGTTGAAAACATCTGTGTATTTTGCGGTACTAGTGTTGGTGTTAAGCCACAATACGTAGAGGCAGCACAAGAATTGGGTCGAGTCTTATATGTAAGGAATATGCACTTAGTATATGGTGGAGGCAATCTTGGACTTATGAGGATCGTTTCAAAAGCTGTACAGGAGGGAGGCAATCACGTTTTGGGAATCATCCCAAAACCCTTAGCGGAGGCAAAATCTTATTGGACCATCAAACGGAGAAGTGCTAATTGTGCCAGGTATGTCTGAACGACTGGTAAAAATGATTAACCGTGCTGATGCTTTTATTGCTTTGCCAGGTGGCTTGGGTACATTGGGGGAAATTTTTACAATATTATCTTGGGCAAACTTGAACATACACCAGAAACCGCTTGGACTGTACAATGTTGAAGGATTTTATGATTTTCTTTGTGTGTTTCTTGATGATGCCCGGAGAAATGGGTTCGTGACAAAACCTATGAAAGAACTCCTATTTACTGCCAGAACTGCTCCGGATCTAATTGACCAAATCTTAGCCTATGAACCACAAATTGACCCTATCATTTCAAAGATAAATTGGTCCGAGGACGATCGTGGTAAGAGGCGTCGGATTAATCTGGATCTTAACCTTTAACTTTTCGTGTAGAATTTCAGCTAACTAGATACTATCTTCTAAACTCTTCTTCTACTATTTAAGACATTGGGGACAATGTCTCATTTAGGTTTGGGGGAGGGAATTAGTTGATTAGTATCTTGTTTTTAGTGGTGTGTTGTTTTTATTTTTAGACCAAATTTTTTCGAAAAATACAAAAAAAATTTGAAATTTTTTCAAAAATTACAAAAATATTTTGGGTTTTTGTGTTTTTATTTTGACTAAAAAGGTGAAATTGGTAAGAGATAGCTGAGTAAGGAGTTTCCACTCCTGAGACTTGTCTAAAACCTATTTTGGAACAAGTTAATTTTTGTTTATTTCCTTTTGAATTATTTAATTTGTGAATTCTCCATAATACTGACTAAAATGGATCTTCATATGCTCAGTTGGCAGGTATTATCAACATGCATGGTAACATATGGACATGAGTTGTAATTGAAAAGTTTGTATTATTTAGTGCTCTAGTTTAATTGGAGAAAACATCTCAAAAAATGATGGAGTAAAAAAAAAAAAACCTCTGAGGTCCGAGTTATTAAGTCTGTAAGGGTGTTTTAACACCTAGTGCCCGAAAGCCAACTGGTTTGGGAGTCACTGGCCCAAAGCTCACTACATGGATCAAGAATGTTGCAAAAATATATATATCTGAAGTCTGAGTAATTAAGTCCGTAGGGGTGTCTTAACACCTGGTGCCCTAAAGACAACTAGTTTGGGAGCCACCGACCCAACACTCGCTACATAGTGGAAGATATTGTATATGAAAAAAAAAATCAAAAATCAATGAAAAAAATCGGAAAAATCAGAAAAATTATTCCATTGCTGCAAAAAGGTGTGAATTCTGATAAAACTTTAGGACAAAAATATTACCCTCTTATCAACTGCACTTGTGACTGTTGTGGGTAAAAATGAGTTGATTAATATTTTGTCGGCTGTGCATATGGAGAATGGTAAATATAATCGGAGAATTTACTTATTCCGTAATTTAGAAAGAAAGAAAACAACTAGTAACTTGGAGTAGAAGTTTCACCTGATTAGTCACTAACTTCTTTATTCTCTTTTCTCTTGTCTTTTTGATTTTGTGTGCATTAGTTTTATTATCTTTTTAATTTTGTATAACGTTTGTAGGTATCGTTGCTGTAAGCCCTCACGAGACTATAACTCGTCCACTAGGGACACCTAGGGGTTTAAAGGCTTGTTGCATATGCTAAATGCAACCGTGATCCCTACGAAAGTGGCTTAGTTTAATTTTAATTGTTTCTTGTATTTTATTTTGTTGTTTTGCTCGAGGACTAGCAAAATGTTAGGTTTGGGGGTGTGATGAGCGGAAAATATAACAATATTTACCGCCCCTTTACTTAATGTTTTGTTTAGTTTCTCGGGTTTGATGAACGTTTTGATGTGTTTTAGTTTATTTTACAGATAAAATAATATTGGGACACAATGAAATCATTTAGGACGAAATGTGGGTCAAATAAGGGCAAAAATTGGACTTGACATATTAATTTTCGAGATTGGAAACTTGAAAGGGCGTTTTAACGAAGTGCAGTTTTGGAAATTCCAGTTTTGCGCATCTGTCGTATTTTGGGCATAAAGTTTTACTCCGATATCGGATTGAGCTGATTCAAGTTTCAGATTAAAGAAGACTCAAAGATCTACAACTTTGAAAGATAAAATAATTTAGAATCCTGAATATTCCATGCCCGAAATTGATGAACCATCCAGAAGTGTGTTATGTGTAATTATTAAAGTCATTTTCAATCATTTTCAAAGCAAAAAATAAATTAATAAATAAATAATAAAAATTATCAAATCACCACCAAACATGATAAGCAATTAGTGGAGCAATTAATAATGGATTTGGTGGATGATTTGATGGAGGCAAAATTTTTCCTATAAATACCAAGACATTTCATTTGTAAATTCATACTTTCTTCTAAGGAATTCCTTAAGAATACTAAGAAGATTGTATCTTGTTTGTTTATTTACAGCTTTCAGTAATTAATATCCGCTTTTGCATTTTCTTTTCTTTACTTTTCAGTTTTTACTTTCCGCAATTTACTTTTACGCACAATACTTTTCTTTCTTTAATTTTCAGTTTTTACTTTTCAGTAATGAGGAGGCAACTCCCCTTTGCTGGGGTAAAATGTAAAACTTTTATTACTAATATTTAGATTAATCTTCCTTAATTATAATATATAAACTAGTTAAAACCTGACTTAATGAGGATACCGCCATATTGGTCGGTTGGTAATTATTTAAATTGGTTTTAACCTAACTAAACTGGATATCGCCTGATTGGTCGGTTGGTAATTAATTATTAATTTGACTTAATCTGGATACCGCCTATATGGCTGGTTGGTAATTATCATGTAAAGTTAATATATTATATTAAGAGAGATATCTAAAATATAAGTAATAAAATTGGATCCTTTTACCTCCGCATTTTCTTTTATTATACTTTTACTTTATTTACTTTTCAGCAATTTACTTTCAGAATTAACTTTTCAGCAATTTACTTTCAGTAATTTACTTTCAGCATTTACTTTTCTGTAATTTACTTCCAGTATTTACTTTTCAACATTTAATTTTCAGTATTTTACTTTATGTCTTTTATTTTATTTAAGTTTTTACTACCCGTAAATATGTGTCGTAACTAAGCCAGTTATCTGGGGTTGTGATGAAATCTAATATCACCGGTTTATAAGGGGTTAAATTACAGTTTGAGTAATATAAAAGTTTATTTATTGAGCATTAATCCTAATGCTTTTTATTAACTGGCCATTAATAAAATTGAATTGGTAAACTTAAAATGAACTTGGAAAATGGATTTTAGGTTTAAGTCCTTAGACTTAATAGCCCACGATCTTCCTTGAGGATAGATAACCCTTTAATAGATTTCCTTACAGGATAGGAATATACCTGTCGGGCGGGGGTAGCCATAATTGGAACTTAATCTTAATAAATTCAGATAACTTGGTTAACATAGGAATATGATTAATTGGGTTATATTGGGTATTTGTATTTGACCATTGGAAGAGGCTTTTACATAATTTCGTGTTCCAGGTTAATAAACCAATATATTACACAAATGTAAAATAACCACTTCATCTTTTAAAAATATATTGGAAGGATTCACAACCCTGGATAGTTTTATAAATTTGAATTTTCTTCAATCTACTTTCAAGCAATTTTATTTACTTGTTTTAATTTTAAAGTCACCACCCAATCAAACAATCAATCCATTAGATACTTGTAAACATTTAAATTCATAAATTGATAATAAAAGGTTTTAAGTCCTCGTGGGATCGATACTTTTTATACTACTTGAACGATACGTGCGCTTGCGTTATACGCGTGTGATTACGCACTGGTCACATACCATGCCTGAATTTTGACTGGAAACAAAACCCTATGGCTGCCCCATATAGATTTCTTCATCAAGAAACCCATTAAGAAAATCAGTTTTGACATCCATTTTCCAAATATGATAATCATGATAATAAAAAATAGCCATTAAGAAAAGCAGTTTTGACGTAGAGTACGTATGTTTGCTAGCCAAATGGCAAACGATCAACTTGGTGGAGATCTTAGTTATTAAATCTAATTGAATCCAGATAATGCAGGATAGTATACGGCAAAGTGAAGATTCACCCTGACACATTAGAATACATCCATGGTTATGACTTCCAAGTCGTGACAAATAAGGTCCAGCATTGTGATCTCAAAGTCCTATAGTATAACGATAGTGTGTGGAAGGCCGTCAGAAAGTAATGCGATATAACTGGTGAAGCAGAGTTGGATATGAGAATACAGTCAGTTGAGATTTTGTGGCCAGCGAAAAAGCATAATCCCGAAGCTTCAACCTTAAATGAGATTCGAGGACAAATCCCATTTAAGGGGGGGAGGGGGGAGAAAATGTAAAACCCCGATAATTCTGAAGACCACTATGTTTAAGGAGGCATGATCCATGATATAAATCGTGTTCAAATATGTATGCGCTCGTGGATTACCTTTCGAACATCTGATAGATCAATTGCAGTCCTGATACGAAATTTATTTTGTAATGTACTCCGTACATCACTTAGTATTTAGGCCATAAATTTTTCATATGACCTCCAATGTTTATGAATATTATATCGTCGGAAAGCTAAGACCGAGACCTACAACTTCCGTGTTGAATGATTTCCTAAATTTTAAACAGACCAAGGTCAAAACTATAGCTCAAAAATTCAGATAAATAGTACCCGAGGACTAGACCTGGCCAAGGTTCGGGTTCTGAACCAGTTGGAACCGGATGATTTTGGTTCTAACCGGTTCCGGTTCGAGTTTCGGAACCGGAACCGAATATAACTAGTTTGGTTAGGGTTCTTAACTGAATCGAACCGGTAGGAACCGCTAGGACCGAACGGTTCCAGCGGTTCCTACGGTTCCAACCGGAACCAAATGGTTCTGTTTGGAACCTGGTTGGAACCCCAACGGCTAGTAGCCATTGGGCTGGGGCAGGGAGCCGCAAATTTTTTTTGGAGATTTCCTAAATTACCCCTAATAACATTAATAAAACGACTAATTTTAGGGAAATTTTAGGTATCACAAAAATATTCTAAAAATGTATAAATATGGGTCATTTTTCATTATTTCAATATACCAATTTCTCAATTCTCAATTCTCTCAACTCATACAATTGTCTCATTCTCAATTCTCCTATCTACAATTACAATTCTCTCATTCTCAATTCTCTAATTCTTTAAAATTTCTTAAATAACAAATGGCAGACTCATATGAGAACACAATGTCAAATGTGCCAACCTAAGAGAGTGGCCATAGTATTGATTCATAGAGAAGAAAAGTTAAGTATCGTTTCTCAGATTTTTTCAAAATTCATTTTCATTTAATCGATACTGCAAATGAAGGTTCAAGAATAGTATGCAACCATTGTGAGGTTTCTTACAAATTTACTAGTGGATACGACAATATAATCAAGCACCTGGAAAAACATCATGCCGTTGAGCTTGCACTTGATACGACGCAAACTCAAATGGCCAGGTACACATCAGCTAGTAGAGGTACGAGTTCTTTAGATTTATTTAAATATTCTGATGCTAAAATTAGAGAAGAATTTGCTAAATTAACTTGTATGACACATTTTTCTTTAAGTTTTGGTGAAAAATTACTTTTAATTATTACATTCAAAATTCTTTAAATCCTGATGTTTGTAGAATGACTCGAAATATAACAAAACATCAAATTTTCAAAATATACAAAGATGGTAAAATTATTTTAAATGAAACATTTAGAGATATTAAAGGTCGTCTTTCTATTTGGTCTTATATTTAGAGTGACCATTGGCGAACACACTCATACATGGCTGTGACTTGTCATTGGATTGATGCATCATGGAACATGCAAAAATAACTTATTACATTTTGAGTTTTTGATGAACAACATACTGCACAAAATATTTATAGAATGATGAAACTAATTTTTGATGAATATGGTTTATTAGGTAAAATTTTAACAATTGGATTTGATAATGCATCTGCAAATACTGTATCAATCACTGATTTAATAGAAATATGTGAACCAAATTTAAGGGGTCGATTTTTTTTCATGTTCGTTGCACATGTCATGTCTTTAATTTATGTGTTCAAGATGGTTTGGGAAAATTATCACCTTTCATTGATCCTATTAAAAAATCACTTAATTGTATTTGGTCATATTCTCAAGTTAGGAGAGAATGAGCCAAATTTTGTAAATTAAATGGTATTAAACCGATAAATTTTTCAGGAGATGTTCCAATACGTTGGAATTCAACTTATTTTCTTTTATGTCAAGCTTTGCAATACAAAGATGCATTATGTAGTTTTTTCTCAACATATTCAACATATCACACTTTTTCCTAGTCAATGGGAAATTTGTGATAAAATTTTAGAAATTATAAAATTTTTTAATGATGCTACAAATATTTTTAGCGGAGTTTATTATCCTACAACGCATTTATTTATTCTTGAAAGTTTGAATATTGTTGGTACTCTCGATGAGCATGTTGAAAGTCCCGATCCTAATGATACTGTTTTGTTTGAAGCTATTAATGTTATGAAACGAAAATGGTTGCATTATTTTAGAGACATTCATTTACTTTATCTTATTGCTTCTATTTTTGATCCTTTATTAAATTAGAAGGTTTGAATAGTGCTTTACAAACTTACTATGAATATTTAGGAATATTAGATGAAATTGATATTACAAGAATAATAGCTAAAATAAAAATTGATTTAATAGAGTTATTTAATGATTATATTAGAAGATATAACTTGCAATCAATAGGACAATCTAGTAGTAGCGAATCTGTAATGCTTAGCACAGGCCTAGTGAACGTTGGTTACTACAACGAAATAAAAAACATAGGGATAACACGACTAATAACCCGAAATTAGATCATTATTTATCTATAAATTTCGAGTTTTCAACTGAAAGTTTAGTTAGTAAAAAAAATTAAATTCTTGAATGGTGGAACCGACATCAAAATATATAAAATGTATTATCAATTATTGCTAAAGAGATATAGGCAGCACATGTTTCCACCGTTGCGGTTGAGCAAGCCTTCAGCATGGGAGGCAATATATTAGAAGTCAGACGATCTTCATTATATCCAAGCACTCTAGAGGCAACAACATGTGTGGATGATTTGACCCGAGCTGCTCTGAGGCAACAAGAAGATTCCCCTGATGAATTTGAAGACTTGTTCAATAATACATCTGCAAGTGCAAGTGGAACTGGAGTTGAAGGATCAACAGGCACTGATAATGATGATTGATAATTAAAGAATTGTAAAATTACAATGGGGAAATATCGTAAAAATGTAATGGAACTACGTGAGCTTTAATTTCTCTCCCCCCGGAGGATACGTAAGCAACTTAAATTTTTAAAATTTAAGTTCAAGCTCTTTAATTTAAATTTTTTTTTAAATTTTTTTAGATAAGAATTTTATTTGTAATTTAATGTAATTATGTAAGTTTATTATATAAATTCAAATTCATAATTTTAAATTAAATTATTTTTTCAATATCAATTTTTTATTTTAAAAAAGGTAAAAAAAATGAATGTAACCAGAATCGAAATTAACCGGTCCGGTTCCGGTTCCACAATTGTGGAACTGGACCATCGGCTAGGTCTACCAAAGACTAATCTAGAGAATTCTCAAAATTTCTGATTTCTTACCATTTAATCATTAAAAAAATCACCCATTTGCCTGTAAATAAGACACTATTCACTCATCTCTCTCAAGCAAAAAATGTGAGCTAGCTTCAAGGAAAAGCTCTCTAATTTTCTTCAATCTCATGGGAAATATGTGAAGGAAATGGATGAATTCTCAAGCTTTTCTTTGCCAAGACGGATTAGCTGTTCCGCAGGAATCTCTTCAATCGCATCCAGGATCATTGGCAATAGCTGTTAATCAGTGAATGGACTTATTTTCATTTCAAGTTGATATTTATTTATTATTTTATGAAATGAGACTTAATTTCAATCATATAGGGCGTTAGCCAAGTTTATTTTCAGTTATTTTATGAATAAGAATGTTTTGAAAAATTTGAGTTTAAAAGCATGATTTTTGTGATTTTTGGAGGCATGAGGGAAAAATCCACCTCATATATGACTTATGGAATTGACGAATATAGATATGTGAACATGTAGATCAGGACTAGGTGGATGGTGAGACGTAACGTCCCTAGATCATAGTTCAAGGTTATGGATGACACATGCCTCTAGACCCTAGAATTAGGGACATGATGATGGCATGTATTGGGGGACGGCGAGACGTAACGCCCATTGTTATCGATTTTCACGCCTGGCTCTAGTTCAATGGCTTGGGGGATGGCGAGACTTAACGCCCCAAGACCACTAGTTAGGCGTATGGGGGGACGACGGTACGTAATGCCCCTATCCGTCAGATTTTCTAAAGATTCTCAAAAGATGGATTTCAGAAATGATTGTTTTACAAAGAATTTTAAAAAGAACAGTTTTATGAAAGACTTTCAGCATAACAATTTTATGAAAGTGTTTTAGAAAGAATTCAGTTTTACAAAAATATCACATAGTTTTACAGAAAGAAAGGATTTCTACAAAAGTTTCACAAAAAGATATTGGTTTTCAGATACGAAAGAGTTTTAAGAAAATATTGATTTTCATGAGACGTTTTTCGAATCCAGAACCAAGAATTTATCATAAAGCATTTCGATTTTCATTTTTAACTATCCACTCACTAGGTCGTTCAAACGAACTAACCCTCCCACTCCCAGTGTTTATGTTTTACAGGTTTACTCGGAGGACGAGCTCGAGAGGATGGATACTGATGGCAGTCACTAGGGTGTTTAGGACAACCAGGTCAAGTCAGTAGTTTAGCTCAATCAGGATCAAAGTAAAGTTGCATGCATATGTTAGTATTAGTCATTGCATATGTTTAAGATATCCATTGACATATTTATGATGTGTAATATTATAGTGTATACAGTTATGGGTATACAGTGCATCATATGTTGCTGAGTTGGACAATGGTCCATATGCATGAGTTGTACTTAAGATGTACTAGTAGTAATGATCATAATCAGAGGCTTAGGGGGATAATACTGTCTATTCCCTGCCGGTAGCATCTCTGAAAAGGGGGATGTTACAATCCATCATCTCTATCCGATCGAATGCATTTGATGAATTTACCAGTCTACTTTTCTGCTTCATTTCGAAATTCCTTGAACCTTTCAAAGGTTTCCAATTTATGTTTCATCAGATAAACATAACCATACCGGGACATATCATCAATAAAGTTCACGAAGTATGAATAGCGACTATGAGCAGTATGTTGGACAATTATGACCCATAGCATCACTATTTGTAAAAGACATTGTGGTTTTTGTACAAATTAATTATGTGACAAAGGAAATTGCTATTTTATCATTTTTTTATTAGATTACTTGAATATATAAATGATAAAAGTCCTTATGATTAGTTCTGAATTAATAAGATATAAGACAGTATCAATCCACGAATGGTTTAATCATTAAATATTCATAGTCGTAGTATTATCGAGACTGGACATCGATAATGCGGAATATGCTAGTATTACACTTATGCGCGTTATGGAAGCTTAACGACATAGTTATCATATATTTGAGTATTGGATACTCATACAAGTGTAATAGGAGGTTCTGTTTGCCGATGGTACGGAAACAGCTTCACTCTGGATAGACCCCTCGGAATCTCATTGGTAGTATGAATATGTGTCTATGGAATCCGAATCAGGGTAGATGTATTTGGTCTTAACCTGAGACTTGCATCGCTAATACTTGGGACAATCAATACATTTTGGTTTTGGTCATCCGGGGCTTTAACATGTTATATGTACGTCTCTTAAGGGTTTATTGAGAATCGTAGTGTATTGGGTGTGATGTCAAGAAGGAAGTGTCACTTCAGTCATATGGAGATGATGATCACGCAGGGATACAAAATTGGTACTCTAATATGTTGCAACTATCAGGATAATATGACAAGGTCATGAATATCCGATTAAAGAGACTAGTTGCTAGTGATCCGATATATGCTTCGTACGGGGCATACACAATTCCAGCCCCAGGCCTAGCATGTGACATTCGATACTGGATCGTAATACGCAATACTTAGTATACTACGCCTGGTATAGATTATGTATTCCTTAAAAGAATATTTCTGGAGAACTGGGTAGACACGGTGCTTTGCTATAAGCCAGCCATGTCTTGTAAATCGGTAAGAATGTGGTATCGGGTACGCACGTGTTCGGATAGTCCGACGATCGGATTAACTGCCAACATATCCAGGGATCTCATGAGTCGCTTCCCAAAGATTGATCGATGACGTTTGACTCAAACAGAATTAATATGGGATTAAATATGAGAGAGAGAAAATTAATCTTGGATTAATTATGGTAAGAATTTATATGGGATAAAATTCGAATAGAAGAGAGAGAACGATTAATTTGGGATTAATCAATTAAATAATATATTCGATATATTAAATGAAATTAGATTTCAAAGCGGAATTAAAATTGAATTTTAATTCGGGCAAACGAATTAATTTAGAATTAATTCGTAAGCCACTTTCATATTTAATTATGTCGCAACGGTAAATTCGTTAATTTGGAATTAAACGAACGCGGGCCCGAGCGAAGTTTCGTATTGGATTGGTTGACTTAAATTCAGAATTTACAAGTGGTGGGACCCACTTGACTTACATCACTAGTTTGACTAGTGATGGAAGTAGTTGATGGTTGAGTGAAAATCTTGCATTGCTTGTCTTTTACTCAAACAAAGTCCAACACACTTTGTATTTCATTTTGAATGAATTATACCAACATTGAATTTTGGCATTTGGTAATTGATTTTTGAAAATCAAATACACAACAAAAACAAACTCTCTCTCTCTCTCTCCTTTTCCAAGCTTTGTCGTGAGCTTCTCCCTCCAAGTTAGAATTTTTGTTGCAAAAATTCAAGTGAGCTAGCACTTCAAAGATTCAATCAAGGTGATAGGGAAACCAATCCTAGAGTTTGGAACACAAAGAAAGGCTTGGAACTCTTCTCAAAGGATCAAAAGTTTTTGAACTACATCCATCAATCCAATCAATGTAAGTTTAATTCCGCATTTTTATTTTGATTATTCACACACCATTTCATGTTAGAAGATCATTGGCATGTTCTAGGAACCAAATACAGTATGACTATGTACAAGTTCTAATAGGTCATTGGCCCGATGTTCAACACCGGTAAATATGGATTTAGTCATTTTACCCTGAGTACAAGATTCACAAGTTGGATAAGGTTGTATGGTTATATACTCAATCAGACCATTGTTAACCAATTGGGTTAGGTGTCATGCACATATTCAGTATCCGTTATATTAGATCTACCATGTTTATTATTCCCTATTTCATAAACATCTCTAATAGCATGAAAAATATAATGACCATGTGAATTTGAACATTTATATAAATATATATATATATATAACAGTTCTTAATAAGTACATGTTATCTTTTTGTATATAATACAAACACGGAGATAATATTTGTCACACAATCGGGCACAAAAACACAATCTGTAAAAATAATGCTGCCACAAGATAGTCGAATCTCGTATTCACTAATAGCTACTGCAGCTAGAGAATCTCCATTCCCAAAACGAAACTACATCGCCTCAGGATTTAGCATCATATTGACCTTCAGGCCCTGCAATGAATTACAAATGTGAGTAGAACAAGCATAATTTAAAACCCATCCAGAACTAATGGCTTCACAAGCCAAAGAGATATCAGTATCAAGGAAAATAAATATACCCAATTTCAAGGCCACTCTCTCGTCTGACGAAAGCAATGTAGTCTAGGAAGTTCCTCCTCCAGTGCCCAATCTTGCCATAATGGTGGCAGTTGTCCTCGGTGACATTCTTCTTCGACCTTTAGGCCCTGCAATGAATTATAGATGTGAGTAGAACAAGTAGAATTTAAAACCCATCCAGAACTAATGGCTTCACAAGCCAAAGAGATATCAGTATCAATGAAAATAAATATACCCAATTTCAAGGCCCTTTCTCATCTGACAAAAGCAATGTAGTCTAGGAAGTTCCTCCTCCAGTGCCCAATCTTGCCATAATGGTGGCAGTTGTCCTCGGTGACATTCTTCTTCGACTTGCCAGGCTTTGCTTCCTTTCCTTTAAGAGGGATACTAGAATTAGTCTTCTTTGCCTTGTTCTTCTTACTATTTCCTAATTTTGCAGATTGGGAAAAAGAAGAACCAGACAAAGAGGACTTAGTAATGAGTGTCGATAAATCTTCTTAATATCCTCCTCCACAGTATGCAGCATCCTATGCACCTAACTGTAGGAACTGTGAATGACGTGCATGTTGAAGTTTATGATAAACTAAGAATACAATGGTGGGAGTGAGCCTAGAATCGGATTCCGGCCCAAAGTCGCATTCAGTTGGAAGTCACACCTCCTAAAGCTGGTCGATGAGATCCATCATGTGCAGGACAAGTGGACTCACTGGTTTACCATCAGTCAGACGAGCATGGAATAGTTCTACTGATATTTTGTATACCAAGGTTTGCTTCTGGTTCAATAATAACTCCCTAAGCTGAGTAATAATGCTGAAGAAGTCAGACATATCCACATATTGCCTCTTCAAATCAAACAACAGAACACAGAATGAGTTACCTGACTCTCAGGTCATCATCTCTTCCTTTTTAAAAAGTCTCCATCTCCTCAAGGGTTGACTCCGAAGCAATATCCAAAGGTACTGGATTATCCAACACATATATTAACTTATTTGATCTTAAGACAGTCTTAAGATCTAATTATTATTCAGAAAAGTTTTCAGAGCCAGCAAGTTTGTTTGCGTTAAGGAAATGCACAAAAGGGTTAGAAAAAGCAGTTGTTGCCATAAAAAACTTAAAAAAAGAAAACAAGAATCAACAAACATAATATTTCATTGATATCATATAACATCTAAAGATCATTGATTTTTAATTTTAAGATGCCCTCCCATTACTTTATGTAATTTCATAATCCCTAAATAAAATATGAGAATTAAATAATTAAATTAACTTCTCTAGTAGGAAGTGGATCCCACCAATATATTTCGACACACAGCTTTGGCACCTATGTTCGTAAGTATATAAAAATTATCAATCACATAAGTGTGAATCCTAATTTTTTAAACATTTATGATACCTACTATTTTGGCATTTATTGGATGGGGCGTGTTCATGGCAATACTTGTCAATGACAAGCTCAATATACTTATGCACTACCTCACTACTTTGACATTTATTGGAATGCACTTTCACTCGAATTTATCTCTTATCAAAATAAATTTTACCGGTGAAAATTGATTTCTATAAATTATACCCACACAGCTTTGGCACATTGTAGGCACGACCATAAGATTCAATTCGCATCTGTACTGATAAGACGGACCATTAAAGTGTACAAATACACATAAATAAATAAAGTCTTGTTATATGGATTTTTCAATTACATTCAAATATTTAAAAAATTGATCCAATCAATTTTATTTTAGCATACGAAAAACAAATTGGATTAAATATCAGAAATTTAATAGCATGAAATATATTTTGGATGTGGGATCTGACGCTCTGATACCATTTTCATTGGCGTTTTGGGGGCAGAAGCGTAGTTTTTGGCAAAAATAATTTTTTAAACATTTTAAAATTTTCTGAACGAATTAGCCGATATCCAATATCTCTAATTAGATTGTATTTCACCAAAATATATTATTTTTTTAATAAATTAACAATATTATCTAATCACAAAAGGGTGGTAAATATTTTACGAAAATCTTTTCCAAATAAATACTACGAAAAATGGGTAATCGGTCAAATTGATCAACCGACTACCAAGCTGGGTCGACTCGGTCACTTGGACAGTAACCGGTCAGCCCCTGGGCTGTCCAAACTGTGAACAATTCACTGCTTGGACAACCCTTACATGGTAAGCCCGTTTATTATGTAATTTTACTGTTTTCATGAATTTACAACTCGGAACAATTTCCGGTATTTATTTACCACCTAATACACACCCAAACACACCCAAACATCATATTTTTACTCAAAAAATATTTCATTTTCTAGATCTGATCCAGAAAATAAAGTTATTAATTTTTCATGCAAAATTTCAATTTCTCACTAAGTTAATCAAATTAATCTACACCATTTTAATGTCACCACAAATGCAGTGTCAAGAAAAATCCTATGCATCATATGAGTGGCTACAACACTGTAGTATGACAATACCACATGTTGAATCTAATTCAACAGTTAATTCAAAATTACAGATGCTTAATCAAAGAAACAAAGGTCATTATCAAAATCCAACAACACCAAAAATTTGGAAGCAAATATATTATCTAATAATATACTTGAAACATGTAATATATATACAAATACATATAGACATGTTAGGGAAAAATAATTTCCAAGAATAGAAATAAAGGTATTATCTTAATCCAATTAAGCTTTTAATTTTGCTTCGAACTTTCCAAATTCTTCTCCTTTTGATGTTCTTACGTGAAACTAACCCTAATCTTATTTCTTTTCCTCTCAACACTTTGAGAAAATGACTAACCAAAAAATGAAAAATAATTTTCCATTTTAAATGGCTTGGCCGAAAATTGGAGGACAATTTGGTCATTTATCAAGTTCAATACTAGGTCTATAATTAAACACACAATTAATTTTATGTAAATAAAATTAATAAATCAATTTTGAATTAGTGGAATCCATATGTTTCACACACATGGTTTGGCCAATCACCATTAGCCAAATGTAAAAAATATGTTAAGAATATTCTTTCTCCTAGAAAGTCAAATTAATTAACAATTTAATTATTTTGAATTTCCATTCACTAAATGACAAAATAAGGTTATGAGATAATATTCTAAGAATATTCTCTTTTATCATGGTTAATAATTAATTAATATTTAATTAATTCAATTAACCATAATAAAATAAGTATCAAAATTCAATTACCATTTGGCCATTAATGTGTATCTAATTAAATTATGTATCATATACAAATACACATTAAATCTTATGTTATGTGTAAATTATATCTATAATTAATTGCTTTAGTGCTCAATGAGTACACTTTATATTGTGGGACTCTCCACGTTCAAGTTTATCTGTCACTGAAATCATTTTCGTGTTTGTAATTTGTCAACTCAAAAATTACGACGGCCATAGATAATTGAGTTGAATCATACAAGTCGAGATTATTGTTTATGTTTAATCCATTTGTCATAGGCTATCCGAATTATTCTAGAGATATAGAATAATCTCATCTATGAAAAATTCTATTATGTCGCGACATAATCATGATTCTCTAAATAAATACTCGGAACTTGATTCTATAGTATACATCGGCGAACGCGGCTCCTGGTGAGTATCTATATAGAATACACTGAGTTAGAAATATCAGTTATAAAATACGGTTCGAAATCACATAAAATTCCTTAATCTAATTGGATTACCCCCCTTAGAACATTTCTATTTCTTAAATGAAAAGTAAAACAAAAATTCAGACTCTTGGTTACGTGTCGAACCTTCTAAAAAAAATATTGGTTTTTCGTGTCGCGTCGCGACACCTGTCTTCTACGTGTTGCGACGCGCCCATGCAAATCTCATGCACGTTTCTGCCTTGTTCGCGTCGTGACGCACACAATCCTTCACTCCCTCACTCACATTTTTGCTAAGAAAGAAATGAAGAAATATTTCCCTTTTGTTGAATTGTTCTTAACTTAAACAATTTTCTAGAATAGTGTACCCAATTCATTAGTTGGGCTTGGGCTTTTATCTTCATTCCTTATTAAATTTTGTTGGCCCATGAAGGAAATCAAAGGAAAATACATGGGCTTAACGTTAAGTAAGTGCTCGTTGTTCCTAAATCAATCCCGAAAATTTATTCACTGGCCCATAATGAAAACCCCACGCGTTACTAGTTGAACTAAAATATTTGGGGTCGTTACAAATTCTCTCCCCTTAAAATGATTCATCCTCAAATCAAAATGTTTAAGGATAAAATGTGTACCTTCATCCGTGAAAAGTTGGGGGTATTGTCCTCTTATGGTTTCTTCTTGTTCCCAAGTAGCCTCTTGATCCTTGTGGTGCTGCCAAACCACCTTGACTGAAGGAAACCATAATAGCTATTGAGATGTTCTGAATAAGATAAGTCTTGAAGGATATCAACCATCTGAGGCTCCAACATATGGGATTCATCGCGTAAATACTTCCGTAACATAGATACATGAAAGACCAGATGTATCATGTCCATGATGGGTGGATGCGCCTGTTCATATGCTCTTCCTCCAACTCTCTGAAGTATCTGGAATGGCCTAATAAATCTAGGGCTGAGTTTACCTTTTTTGCCGAATCTCATGACTCCCTTGAAAAGAGATACTTTTAGGAACACAAAATCCTCTACCTGAAACTCCAAATCCTTCCTCCAGTGATATGCATAACTCTTCTGACGACTCTGAGTCGTACTTAACTTCTCTCTGATCAGCTTTACTTTTTCCATGGCATCATGTACTAAATCCGGTCCTAACAACTTCTGCTCCCCGAATTCAAACCATCCAACTGGTGATCTGCACTTCCTCCTATACAATGCCTCGAATGGTGTCATTTGAATGTTTGTTTGATAACTATTATTATAGGAGAATTCTATAGGTGGTAAATATTGATCCCAACCACCCTCAAAATCAATCACACAAGCTCGTAACATGTATTCTAAAGTCTGTATAGTACGCTCTGACTGACCATCAGTCTGAGGGTGAAAAGCCGTGCTAAAGCGTAACTGTGAACCCAAAGCCTCCTAAAATGACTGCCAAAACTTAGAGGTAAACTGAGAACCTCGATCAGAGACAATTGAGATAGGTACTCCATGCAACGACACTATCTCATCTAGGTATAGTTTGGCATACTGAGCTGCTGTAAAGCTAGTGTTTACTTGAAGAAAATATGCTAATTTAGTCAATCTATCTACGATCAACCATATAGAATCACAGCCCCTTGAGGCACGCGGGAGCCCAATGACAAAATCCATGGTGATATTCTCACATTTCCACTCTGGAATCTCTAAACTCTGTATCTTTCCTGTTGGTCTCTGATGTTCAGATTTAACCTGCTGACAAGTGAGACACCTGGTGACAAATTCAGCCACATCTTTTTTCATGCCATCCGACCAATACAGATCCTTAAGGTCGTGATACATCTTGGTGATCCTAGGATGCATGGTGTAAGATGAAGTATGGGCCTTTTCTAATATCGACCGTTTCAACTCTGGAACTTGAGGAACAATGATTCTATTATGCTTTCTCATAAGATTTTCACCATCTAGGTAATACTCATCCTTTGTACCTTGCAGTACTCGACATCTAATTTGTTGCATCTCAGGATCCGGTTCCTGTGCAACTCTGATTTCATCGACGAGGGTGGATTTAACTTGAATCTGTGCCAACAACCCTCCTAGAGTCGTCACCTGAAAGTTCACTCCATCCAGCATACTACTCTGTATTTGTCTGACTGGGCGCCACCGCTCAATTGACAAATGAGCCAAATTTCCCATAGATTTCCTACATAAGGTATCCGCCACAACATTACCTTTGCCCGGATGGTACGGAAAGGAGCAGTCGTAATCTTTCAACAACTCTACCCATCTCCTTTATCTCAAATTTAGTTCCTTTTGGATATGGATATATTTAAGGCTTTTGTGATCGGTGAAAATCTCAAACCTTTCACCGTACAAATAAGTCCAACCGACCATAAAGGCGATATCCCATTAAGTCAGGTTTTAAATAGTTTATATATATTAAAATTAAGGGAGATTAATCTAAATATTAGTAATAAAAGCTTAACCTTTCACCCCAGCAGAGGGGAGTTACCTCATCATACTGAACAGTAAAAATAAAACTGAAAGTAAAATAAAGAAAGTACTATTGTGTAAAGTAAATAAAATTAAATACAGAAAGCTGTAAATAAACAAGCAAGATACAATCTTCTTAGTATTATTAAGGAATTACCCAGAAGAAGGTATGAATTTTCCTTCTGATTTCAGCCTCAATTTATAGCCAAAAATCTACCCCGCGCGTCGCGACGCAACCCTCCTTACGCGTCTCAATGCGCTAATGATTTAACGAGATCCTGACATGTGGCATCAGATGCGTGGCAGCTGAATTATTGGTTCCGCGTTGCGATGCGGAATGCTTGGCACGTCGGACCCGTGCACAGTAAATGTTGGCAGCATGGGATGATGACATGTGTCCGACACACGTTAGCATTCGGCTCATTTTAGCAAACACCGCATTTTAGCAAACACCGCATTTTAGCAGGAAATTTACATTTTTGCCTTTTTTGACCCTTTTTTGCTGTTTTGGCCCCGGTTTGATTCCAGAGAGTCCTGTTATTTTTTTTATCTACAAAATACCACAAAATACATTAAAATATTCACAAAACTCAAGAAAGTATACAAAATTTAAGTCAAATGAGTGGGAAATAGTGATCTATTTACCACTCATCACACCCCAAAACCTAACATTTTGCTAGTCCTCGAGGAAAACAACAAAATAAAATAACATAAACATCTTTAAAATAAACTAAGCCAATTTCGTAGGGATCACGGTTGCATTTAGCGTATGCAACAAGCCTTTAAACCCCTAGGTGTCCCTAATGGACGAGTTGTAGTCTCGTGAGGGCTTACAGCGAAGATACCCACAAACGTCAATATAAAACTAATGCACACAAAAGCAAAAAGACAAGAGAAAAGAGAATTAACAAGTTAGTGACTAAAGAAGTGAAACTTCTTATCCAAGTTAGTAATTGTTTTCTTTCTTTCTAAATTACCGAATAAGTAAATTCTCCTATTATTTTTACCATTCTCCATATACACGATCAACAAGGTATTAATCAAATCATTGTGCCCACAATATTCATAAGAGTAGTTGAAAAGAGAGAAATATTTTGTCCTAAAGTTATATCAGAATTCACACATTTTTAGCGATGGAATATGTTTTTCTGAATTTTTTTTATTCAATTTTTTTTATTTATATACAATATCTTCCATCCATGTAGCGAGCTCTAGGTCAGTGACTCCCAAACTAGTTGGTTTTAAGGCACTATGTGTTAGGACACCCTTAAAGACTTAACTACTCAGATTTCATATATATATATATATATATATATATATATATAACATCTTCAATCCATGTAGCGAGCTTTAGGTCAGTAACTTCTAAACCAGTTGGTTTTAGGGCACTAAGTGTTAAAATACCCTTACGGACTTAATTACTCGGATCTTAGATGTTGTTTTTATTCCATCGCCTTTTTTTAGATGCTTCCTCCAATTAAACTAGAGCACTGAATATTAAAAAATTTTCAATTACAACTCATGTCTGTATGTTACCATGCATGTTGATAATACCTGTCAACTGAGAATATGAATATCTATTTTAGTCAGTATTATAGAGAATTCACAAATTAAATAATTCAAAATGAAATAAACAAAAATTAACTTGTTACGAAAAAGGTTGAGATATGTCTCAGGAGTGGAAATTCTTTACACATCTATCCCACACCAATTTCACCAAATTAGTCAAGTTAAAAAAAAAAACACAAAAACCAATTATTTTTTTTAATTTTTTTGATTTTTTTGAAAATTTTTGACTAAAATTCAAATAAAAATAACACAATAAAAACAAGATACTGGTCAACTATTCCCCTCCCCCAAACCTAAATGAGACATTGTCCATAATTTCTTAAAAAGTAGAAGAAGAGTTTAGAAAACAGTACCTAGTTAGCTGAAATTCTACATCTAAAATGAAAATTAAAGGTTAAGATCTAGATTTATCCGACGCTTTTTACCACGATCATTATCAGACCAGTTTATCTTGGAAAAGATAGGGTCAATTTGTGGTTTAAAGGCTAAGATTTGATCAATTAAATCATTGACAATTCTGGCAGTGAAGAGGATTTCTTTTACAGGTTTTGACACGAACCCATTTCTCCGGGCATCATCAAGAAACACACAAAGAAAGTCATAAAATCCATCAGCGTTAAACAGTCCAATCAGTTTCTAGTGTATGTTCAAGTTCGCCCAAGATAGTACTGTAAAGATTTCTTCCATCGTACCCAAGCCATCTGGCAAAGTAAAAAAAGCATCAGCACGGTTAATCATTTCCACAAGTCGTTCAGACATACCTGGTACGATAAGTTCATTTCTGTTTGATGGTTCTATAAGATTCACCTCCGCCAAAGGTTTTGGGATGATTCCCAGAACTTAACTGCCTCTTTTATGTACTGCCTTTGAAATGATCCCCATTAGTCTGAGATTGCCACCGCCATATACTAAGTGCATATTCCTTTCAGCTATGACTCGACCCAATTCATGTGCTGTTTCAACGAACTCTGGCTTAGAACCAACACTAGTACCACAAAATACACAAATGTTTACAACTCGTCTTCTTGAAGTTGCTTCCATTTTTCCATTTTTTTATTTTTATTTTTTTATTATTTATTTTTCAACTCTGGATGTCTTCAAGAGTGCAATGATGAGCTGAATTTATAGAACTTGAAAAAGGGTGAGTAATAATAACACTAGTACCTGCCAAATGACAATTATTAGCTAAACAGTAAAATATATCGTGAAAGTCAAAAAGTCTGGATCTTGTCGGAGAAAATAAAAGAAAATAATAAAAAAAATTACAATTATTAGATAATACAAAGAGAAAATAATATTTACATGAAGTAATACCTTGAATGACGTCTACGCGTCAAAGACAAGTTTCCCATCCAATTTTCTTATAAATTGGAAAACACGGTCTTTTAGAGTCAGATTCCCGAGACTTAAATGTTGTCTTTCTTTTCGAAATTGTGTATATAACATGTGAATTGCATAATGCACATATCCACTGGAATGCATCTCAAGAGTCTTAGATAAGTCATCCAAAAACTCCTTACTCAAGCCATCCCTAATGAATTTAATTTTATCTTCACGGTTATCAGACATAATTCCTAAAGAACGACAACGAGTATTACATGTCATGCGTGCACATTTATAACAAACACCCATTTTTTAGCTCTTCTCTTTTTAGCATATGTGTTTCTTCCTAAACCAGGCAAATATGAAATAAAATAGCTTGATGACTGACCTGCCAATCAGACCCGTGCTTCAATAATCCAATGAATATCATTAGGAATACCTTTGATCATCAACAGTCTCATTCGTTCCATGGGAGCTTTGTAGACTTTCATCAGAAAGTTTTGAGGGAGAAAAGGAAATTGCTTGTAAAGATTTGCGAGAACGTCTTCCGTCATGTCTGTAACTTTACCTACAAAATTAAACAGACAAAAATAAAACACATCAAATCTGAATATATACACAAATTGCATGGGTTGCTTCCCAGCTAGCGCTAAGTTTAATATCGTCAGCTAGACATGACTGCCCGAACGTTAGGCTGGATCTGAAAGTGTGACACTTTCTTTTTTTCGCTCCAATGATTCTCCCCATTAGTGCTTGACATGCTGGCTGTTAACTTTGAATGTGTTGTTGGACTTGGGGTTGTATATCTCAACAACTCCGTAGGGCAACACCTGAGTAATCACAAATGGACTTGACCACTTTGATTTCAGCTTTCGAGGGAAAAGTTTCAATCGTGAATCGTATAACAACACATGTTGCCCTGGCTCCAGTTATCTGCGTACTATTTTTTTTATCATGCCATTTCTTCGTCTTTTCTTTATACAGTTTGGCATTCTCATAAGCCTGTAGGCGAAATTCCTCCAATTCGTTGTGTTGGTGGAGCTTTTTCTTTCCTGCTTCTTGTAAATCAAGATTTAAATTCTTCAGTGCCCAGTACGCCTTGTGTTTAAGCTCCACTGGCAGATGGCACGCTTTCCCAAATACCATTCGATATGGGACATAACAATGGGTGTCTTGTAAGCTATCCGGTAGGCCCATAATACGTCATCTAGTTTTATAGACCAGTCCCTCCTTGTTGATCCAACGGTTCTCTCCAAGATTCTTTTGATCTCCCTATTTGAAACTTGGACTTGTCCATTTGATTGTGGATGGTAAGTTGTGGCAACTTTATGAGTAACTCCGTATTTGGATAGGAGTGCATCGAAATATCTATTACAGAAATGTGTGCCACCATCGCTGATAATTGCATGAGGTGTTCCGAAGCGAGTGAAAATATTCTTTTAAGGAATTTTATCACCACTTTTGAATCATTTGATGGAAATGATATTGCTTCAACCCATTTGGAAACGTAATCTACTGCAACTAGTATGTACAGGTTTATGAATGATGGAATAAAGGGTCCCATAAAATCAATCCCCCATACATCAAATATCTCCACTTCCAGAATGTTTTGCAGAGGTCCTTCATTTCTCCTTGAAATATTTCCCATTCTATGGCACCTGTCACATTGAAGAGCAAGTAAGTAAGCATCTTTAAATAGAATGGGCCAGAACAAACCTGACTGTAGGACTTGGCTGCAGTTTTATTCCTACTGAAGTGTCCGTCGTATGGTGATGAATGACAATGCTGCAAGATACTATTGACCTCCTCATGTGGAACACAACGTCTCAGTAATTGATCTGCACAACGTTTGAACAAGTACGGTTCATCCTAGACATAATGCTTGACTTCTTTGAAGAAGTTCTTTCGTTGCTGATGTGTCCATTCCAGTGGCCATTTTCCCGATACTATGTAGTTGACATAGTCAGCATACCAAGGGACTTCGTGTTGTTTCATGGAAAACAACTGTTCATATGGAAAAGTTTCTTTGATTCTCAGTTCATTGCCAGCTATTTCTCCATTCTCAAGCCTCGATAAGTGATCTGCCGCATTATTTTCTGTCCATTTCTTGTCTCAGATCTCCACGTCAAATTCTTACTTTAGAAGCACCCAACGGATCAATCCGGGTTTGGCATCTTTCTCCACGATCAGGTATTTGATTGCTGAATGATCTGTGTAGACCACCACTTTGGGTCCCAACAGATAAGAGCAGAATTTATCAAAACCAAACACTACTGCAAGCAACTCATTTTCAGTGGTTGTGTAGTTGAGTTGAGCTTCATTCAAAGTTCTGCTAGAGTAGTAAATGGTATGGAAAATTTTTTCTTTACGTTGATGGTGGCAGAGACCAGCTTCTGTTTCAAGATTTCAAAAGCTTCATGGCATTCTTTGGTGAAGTTGAATGGCTTATCATTCTCCAGAAGATTGCACAGAGGTTTAGCAATCTTGGAGAAGTCTTTGATAAATCTCCTGTAAAAGCCTGCATGTCTGAGAAAACTCCGAATCCCTTTGACATATATTGGTGGAGGTAGTTTTTCAATTATTTCGATCTTTGCTTTGTCTACATCGATTCCATTTTATGAGATTCGATGTCCCAGCACAATGCCTTCATATACCATGAAGTGGCATTTCTCCCAGTTGAGTACCAGGTTGGTATCTTCGCACCTTTGTAACACCTTTTCCAAATTTTGTAAACAATGGTCGAATGAGTCTCCAAACACAGAGAAATCATCCATGAAAACCTCCATACTTTGTTCAAGCATGTCTGAGAAGATAGCCATCATGCAACGTTGAAATGTGGCAGGAGCATTATATAATCCAATGGCATCATACGGAAAGCAAAAGTACCATACGAACATGTAAAATTGGTTTTCTCCTGATATTCTAGGGCAATGGCAATCTGATTGTACCCCGAGTATCCATCCAGAAAATAATAGAACTCATGTCCCACCAGTCTGTCTAACATCTGGTCAATGAATAGTAGTGGGAAATGATCTTTCCTTATTGCTTTGTTCAGCTTCCTGTAGTCCATGCATACTTTCCATCTAGTCACCATTCTTGTTGGAATCAGCTCATTATTTTCATTTGTGACTACAGTAATTCCTCCATTCTTTGGCACACATTGCATAGGACTGACCCAAGTGCTGTCAGAGATGAGGTAGATGATGCCGGCATCTAACCATTTGATAATTTCTTTCTTCACGACCTCCTTCATGATTTGATTTAGTCTCCGTTGATGCTCTACTGTAGGTTTGTACTCGTCAATCATCAGAATCTTGGGCACGCTAAATGATGGACTAATGCCTCGAATGTCTGCTATAGTCCAGCCAATGGCTTTCTTGTGTTCTCGTAACACTCACAACAATTTTTCTTCTTATTTCAATGTTATTGATTCAGAAATAATCACAGGTAAATCAGAAGCATTTACTAAAAATACATACCTGAGATGGCTCGGAAGTAACTTCAAGTCTAGCTGCGGTAGTTCTTCAATCGAGGGCTTAATTTGCTTCTTTTTTAGTAGTTCCAGACTTTCCACATGTGGTGTCGATTTGAAGCGAAAAAGGTTTGTCAAGATAGTTGATATATTCCAGAATTTCATCATCTAGCTCACTGTTAGTCATGTTGGTGATGCAAGCTTCAATTTCATCTGTGGAAAGTGGCAGTGCATCAGTATTTTGGATGATACTCTCTACAACATCAATTCTGAAACATTCCTCTTCCTTTTCATCACTTGGGAATTTCATGGCTTTGAAAACATTGAAGGTAACTTCTTGGTCCTATACTTTCATTGTTAGTTCTCCTTTTTTTACATCAATAGAAGTTCGACCTGTAGCCAAAATTGGTCTCCCGAGGATGATAAATATATCTTTGTCTTCCTCCATGTCAAGGATAATGAAATCTGCTGGGTGAATGAGTTTATCGACTTTGACCAGCACATCTTCAACTACACCTCTCGGAAATGCGACCGTTCTATTAGCAAGTTGCAGAGAGACTGAGGTGGGCATTGCTTCTCCAATCTACAGTTTCCTGTAAATCAAAAAAGAAATTAAATTAACACTAGCACCTAAATCACACAAAGCTTTACCGATGTAATGTTCTCCAATGATGCATGGGACAATGAAACTACCAGGATCTTTCAACTTTGGGGGAAGTTTCCTCTGAATGATGGCGCTGCATTCTTCTGTCAATGCTACTGTCTCGTAATCTCCCAATCTTCACTTTCGTGACATAATGTCTTCATGAATTTAACATAGCTGGGCATTTGTTCCAACGCTTCTATAAATGGAATGTTGATATGCAGCTTTTTGAAGACCTCCAAGAATCGAGCAAACTGCTTGTCCAGTTTTTTTTTCTAAAGACGCTGTGGAAAAGGTGGAGGTGGAATGAATCTTTCTTGATCATTTTCCTTTGCTTTTTTTTCCTCCATCTGTGGAACTGCTTCTTTTGGAACTTCCTCAATAGTCGTTTTGATCCCAATATCTTTGTTGATTTCTGTACCTCTTTTCAAGGTAATGGCTTAACATTGCTCATTCCCTCTGTTCCTTGGATTTGGTTTTGTATTGCTAGGAAGGTTTCCTGACAGTCTATAACTCTGAGCATTGGCCAGTTGTGTCATTTGATTCTCCAGAGTTTTCAAAGATACTACTTGACTTTGAATCAATCATGTTTGTGATTGAAACATAGCATCATATTTAGCTGCTTGAGAATCATATTTTACGTCTAGCTTTTTAAACATCTCTACAAGCATATCTTCTATTTCTAGGTTCTTTTCATATTTCTGGCTTTTGTTTTGCTGTTGGAATCCTGGTGGTGGATTGTTCCTTTGCCCTGAAATATTGCACCATGCGAAATTGGGATGATTCCTCCACCCTAGATTCTAGGTATTGGAATATGGATTGATCCACTGTCTGTTGAAATTGTTGACATAATTCACCGTCTCTTCATGTTGGTTGTAAGATTCTGACTCTGGTGCCCCTCTATATGTTAAGAGTTTCTAGATTTTTGCAAATCAGATCCAGCTTGGCATTCATTGCTGTGTTGGCTCGAACTTCATAAATTACTGTGATTCGTTGGATCATGCTCCTTTCTGTTGGCCAGAAAGAATTATTGTTGGCCATTTCTTCAATTAAGTCTCAGGCCTGATCTTCTCCTTTTGCCATCAAAGTTCCTATAGCAGCAACATCAATTGTGGTTCTCATTAATCCAGAAAGTCCATTGTAGAAGGTTTAGACTTATAGCCACTTTGCAATCTCATGGTGAGGAAATTTTCTGAGCAACTCATTGTAATTTTCCCAAGCTTCGCAGAGGGATTCTGAATGATGTTGCACAATGGATGTGATGTCATTCCTCAACTTTGTAGTTCTGACTGGTGGAAGGTACTTTGCAAGGAATTTGGTGGCTAGAGTGTTCAAAGTTGTGATGGAACCTGCTGGTAGTGAATATAGCCAAGCCTTAGCTCTGTCATTCAAACAATATGGGAAAACACGTAGTCACATTGCTTCTTTTACCGCTCGGTTGTAGGTGAAAGTGCAGGAAAACTTCCAGGAAGTTGCTGATGTGGGCATTAGGATCTTCAGTTGCATTCCCCCAAACTGAACTGGTTGCTGTATCATCTGAATGCATATTTTGATGTCACACGTATTTACTGGTAAGGGAGGAAGTACAATACATGAAATGAAGCCGTCAACCACCGTAATAGTTCTATCTCGAATGGGAATTGGTGGTGCAACTTCCAAATGTTCAAGTTTCATGTTGATCAATGCTTCTTGACCTTCTCGCCTTTCCATTCTCAATTGTCTGATGGTTCTTTCAATTTCTGGGTCAAGTGGTCGAATTTCAAAGCTTTTGGTTCTTCTCATGTACTGTTTGAGAACCTAAAACACAAGAAAATATAAATAATAAATAAGGCCCTGACAACGGCGCCAAAAATTTGACCAGTGTGATCACACACATATAATACAAGCGCACGTATCGTTCAAGTAGTATAAATGTATCGATCTCACGAGGACTTAAGACCTATGCTATTAATTTATAAAGCCAATTTTTTATGAGTATCTAATAGTTTGATTGGATGGTGACTTTAAACTAACACAAGTAAATAAAATCTTACGAATGTAAATTAAGTGAACTTCAATATTAATAAACTATCTAGGGTTGTGAATCCTTCCAATATCTTTTAAAGATGAAGTGGTTATCTAAGGTTTGTGGAAAATATCGGTTTATTAACCTAGAACACAAAAATATGCAAAAGCCTCTTCCGATGGTTAGATACAAATACCCAGTGTAACCCAATTAACTATATTCCTATGTTAATCAAGTTATCTGAATTCATTAAGATTAAGTTCCAATTATGGCTACCCCCGCCCGACAGGTATATTCCTATCATGTAAGGAAATCTATTAAGGGTTATCTATCCCTAAGAAAAATCGTGGGCTATTGAGTCTAGGGCTTAAACCAAAAATCCCTTTTCCAAGTTCATTTTAAGTTTACCAAATCAATCTTATTAATGGCCAGTTAACAAGAAGCATTAAGACTAAGTCTCAATAAATAAACCTATATATTATCCAAACCGTAAAATGACCCATTATAATCCGGTGATATTGGAATTCATCACAATCCCAGATAACGAGTTTAGTTACCACACATATCTAAGGCTAATAAAAAATTAAATAAAGTAAAAGCTGGAAATTAAAAACGTAAATAAAACAATAAAGAAAATGATGGGGTTAGAGGATCTATTTTTATTACTTCTAATTTAGATATCTCCCTTATTATAATATATTAACTTTGTGTGATTATTACCAACCGACCATATGGGCGGTATCCTGATTAAGTCAGATTTATAATTAATTCCAACCGACCATAAAGGCAATATCTAATTTAGTCAGGTTAAAATCAATTTAATTAAGTCCAACCGACCATAAAGGCGGTATCCCATTAAGTCAGGTTTTAAATAGTTTATATATATTATAATTAAGGGAGATTAATCTAAATATTAGTAATAAAAACTTAACCTTTCACCCCAGCAGAGGGGAGTTACCTCCTCATACTGAACAGTAAAAATAAAAACTGAAAAGTAAAATAAAGAAAGTACTATTGCGTAAAGTAAATAAAATTAAATACAGAAATCTGTAAATAAACAAGCAAGATACAATATTCTAAGTATTCTTAAGGAATTCCCCAGAAGAAAGTGTGAATTTTCGTTATGATTTCAGCCACTATTTATAGCAAAAAATCTGCCCCGCGCGTCGCGACGCAACCCTCATTGCGCATCGCGACGCGCTGATGATTTAATGATATCGTGACACATGGTGTCGGATGCGTAGCAACTGAATTATTGGTTCCGCGTCACGATGAAGAATGCTTGGCACGTCATGACACGTGCACAGTAAATGCAGTATGGGATTATGACATATGTCTGTTGCATGTTAGCATTTGACGTATTTTAGAAAACTGTGCATTTTAGCAAACGACGCATTTTAGCAGGAAATTTACATTTTTGCCATTTTTGTCATTTTTTCGCTGTTTTGGCCCCCATTTTGATTCCAAAGAGTCCTGTTATTTTATTTATCTACAAAATACCACAAAACACTTCAAAATATTCATAAAAATCAAGAAACTATACAAAATATTAAATCAAAAGAGTGGGAAATAGTGATCTATTTACCATTCATCACATTTGCTTGTACATAATTGATCAGCAATGTACCTGTAACCACCGCATTGGATGTCTGTGCCTCCTGGGGAGTGAGGGTATACACCCTGCCCTGAACCCTATTGGAGGAAGCCTGTCCTCGATCACCAACTGGTTGCCTCTTCCTCCTACTGTCGGTCCTCTATTCACTGGTCTCTGCTCTCCTCTTCCTACATTTCTGTTAGGCTATGGCTGGGGTGTAGATGCGGTGGCACTATAAGATGGCAACTGCTCTGCTGGTACCGGGCAATCTCTCTTCAAATGACCCATTTTCCTGCACCGATAACAACCTATACTCCCAGATCTATAAGTCCCGGTATGAGCTCATCCACAAATAGGACACTGTGGTAGATTTCGGCCAGGCTGGGCTACCGAGGGTGAAGAAACTACACGAGAAGCGACATTAATGTGAGCCTGCCTACCGTCCTGACCCCTTGAACTGAACCCATATCTATGCGTGTCGTAGGTGGAGCCGACATCTGCTACTGTCTACTAGGGCCACTATACTACGACCTAGTCCTCTCCTCCGATCTAGATTTCTTTCGAGATTCCCTCTCTGATTGTCTTTCTCTAACCCGTGCTTCAAACCACAGGGCAGCATCTAGAACTTGGGTGTAGGTAGTTGTCTCCGTGAAATGAATGGAGCGGAATAAATAGTATTGAAGCCCATTTACAAACCTCTTCACCTTCATTTCCTCTGTACTGATCAGATGTGGGGCATAGCGAGACAATCGTGTGAACCATATGTCATATTCAGAAACTGTCATCTGTTCGCCCTGTACCAGCTATTCAAACTTTGGGGCTCTAGCATCCCTGATACTCTGTGGCAAGAATTTGTTCAATAAGGCCGTACTAAACTCAGCCCATGTCCGAGGTGGAGCATCTCGTCACCGACCATCCTGGAAGGACATAAACCAACTGTTGGCAACACCTCTCAACTGGAAGATGACTAACTCCATTGCCCTCTCTGCAGAACACCCCAAAGTCATGCATATCCTCTCTGATTCCTTAATGATTCCACAAGGGTCAGGGGAGGCCTCCACCCCCAAAAACGTAAGAGGATGATGCTTCCTAAAATCATGTAAGGATATTAATAGTTCTTGCCACTGTATAACTTGAATCGTTACTGAAGGTGACTCATGTGGCACAATAGAAGGTCCGACTCGAAATGTAGTAGGGTCTGGTATATTTTGAGAATCTACTATTTGGTGAGCCACAGATACTCCTACTGGTGGTGGTGGTGGTACAAGAACGATGGGTTCTGTAGCTCTCAGCTCTGGGCCAGGTGGCTGCGGCTGCCGGGAAATCAACTGGGCTAAATCTTCCACTGACTATTGAATCTGCTGTAAGCCCGCAACTACTGGGTCATTGGGTTGTACCACTGGTGCAGCTCTACCTTCCCCCTAATACTCTCATGAACTGACTCCACTCCTTGCCCCATATCTGGCTGAGAGGGAGGTACTACTGATCTCTTATCCAGGTTTATGCCTTGAGTCGCCCTACCGCGCCTGGTCTACCCCTTACTCCGGTTCTTCCCTTGGGTGGCATGGAATCTAAGAAATTAAGAGAGAAAAAGACATGGTCAATTATAAGTAAAGGAATTGTAAATGATCACTATTGAGACAAGCCTCGAGACAAGGTTACCAGAGTGAAAAATAACTTATATATAGTAGTACCCCATGTATACCATATATACAAGCCACTGCTACTCCCTCACTACAGTCACTGACTCCGTAGACCATATTATGATACCATCTTTGTAACATCCCCGGTACGGGAATGTTACCGGCAAGCAATAGACCCCATTGTCGCCTAAACCTCCAACACATGTACTACAATACTTGCTTGTATCTTAATGCTATGCAATGTTTACTGAATCACATTTGCAAACTTAACTACATAAATAAATTTGATTGCAAGATTATGAGAACAAATACATGCATATATACATGACTAAGTGTAAATACAATGTGTATACACCATCAAATTCATGCCTATGATACAAAAAAAACGACATCTCAGAAGACTACACTCTATATGAACGTAGCTCTAGAATGATGGACCCGATGACTAGTGATTGTAGTGTAACACTTGTCCTCGAACTGGGTCTCCAAAAGCGGTACATGGCTCACCAAAAGAAGAATCCTACAAAAGAACTGGGAAGTGGTGGGGTAAGTTCAGATGATCTCAGTGAATGGAGCTACAAAACAAGAAACTTAATCAGAACATTTTATGAAATCATTTATACTTAAAGCATTTCTGAAAACTTTCCTTGAAAACTGGTTCTTTTTCTTTTTAACTGGGAAATTATTTGTCCGAAAATTTTCTGAGAAAGATATCTTTGGTGCTGTAGAAAAACTTGACGAATGAGGGCATTACGTATTGCCATCCCCCCATATGCCTAACTGGACCCAGAAGTGCAAATCCATGACTTCGGGGCGTTACGTATCACCGTCCCCCAAAGCATGCCACTCATGTCCCTGAAACTGGTGGTCTTGGGGCGTTATGTATCGCCGTCCCCCAAGCCACTGAACTAAAACTTTAAAAATAAGTCTGAAACAATAGCAAGTGTATACAAATCAACTTTGAAAGAAAAAACGTCCACTCACAGATTTGAAGTTCGATCAAGTCCTCTTTACGTCGCTGGGGGCGAACGCGGCTCCTCATGAGTATCTATATAGAATACACTGAATTAGAAACATCAGTTATAAAATACAGTTCGAAATCACATAAAATTCCTTAATCTAATTGGATTACCCCCCTTAGAAAATTTCTATTTCTTAAATAAAAAGTAAAACAAAAATTCAGAATCTTGGTTATGTGTCACATCTTATAAAAAAATTCTGGTTTTTGGTGTTTCATCGCGACGTCGGTCTCCTACGCGTCGTGACGCGCCTGTGCAAATCTCATGCATGTTTCTGCCTTGATCGCATCATGACGCATGTAATCCCGCATCGTGCCATGCCTGTGTTAAACAGATGTACCCTTCTTCCTCGTCTGCGACGCGTCGCGATGTGATGCCGATTCTAGGGGCAGATTATTTCTTGCATGGTTAGTTCCCAAATCCATTTCATTTCCAGACAACAACTTCAAAAACATCAATTACCATCACATATCATTCCCAAACATCTCATCTTCATCCAAAATTTATCATTCATTCATAATTCTTCAAGTAAAGGAAACAAGACATGAAACATTCCATATGCATCAATTCCATAACACAACATCACCCAAACTAAATCCTCCTCAAACCAACAACACACTACAATCATCTAATTACCAAAATTCAAATCATTAAACTTTTGGTCAAGAACCCTTACCTTAGTTCACTCTTTCTCTTCCTTAATAATGCACCAAGAACCTAGTTTATCTTCTTTTAGGGTTTAGCTTGAATGGATTACTTTGTTTGGTTTCAAACTTTAACAAGATAAAATTACAAACTTCCCTTCCTTCTCTCCCTCACTCACATTTTTGCCAAGAAAGAAATGAAGAAATGTTTTCCTTTTGTTGAATTGTTCTTAACTTAACCAATTTTCTAGAATAATGTAGATAATTCATGAGTTGGGCTTGGGCTGTTATCTTTATTCCTTATTATTTTTTGTTGGCCCATGAAGGAAATCAAAGGAAAATACATGGGCTTATTGTTAAGTAAGTGCTCGTTGTCCTAAATCGATTCCGAAAATTTATTCATTGGCCCAGAAAGAAAACCCCACGAGTTACTAGTCGAACTAAACTATTTAGGGTCGTTACAATAACACTATTAATTAATTTATTATTTATTTAGCATTAATCATTATTTTATTTTAAATTTTTATTTTATTTATTATTATTATTTTATTTTATTTTATTCTTGCTAATGTCAGCATCTCGCTGACATCAGCGCCAGCAAGAGTATCACATGTTAGGGTTTTCAGGGCATACCCGCGGGTTGCAGCGACCCGCGGGTCGGGCGGGCGGGTCACGGCCCTCCAGTGGGTAGTGACCGGCATCGCCACTGCCGGAATGAAGTGTGCACCGAGGGGTGTTCATTCGTACCTATATCTGTCACTATGGTTCGCCTGATCGACGCCGAGAAGTACCGACAAACTGCAACTTCATCGATCACGCTGGTGCTGATGTATTCTTCTCACCGTCGGCTTCTGTCAGTATATGTGACCCTGCAATTGGTGGCTGGCATCGTCGGTTGGGCGTCAGTGAACAATGACGCTTGTGAGTAGTATTCATGAATAGTGTTTAGTGTTTAATCTTGATTTATTTTAGGGTTTCATGCTAATGTGGGATCCGTACTCCCTTTTTATATTAACAATTTGTGATTATTTATCGTTTCGCCCCTAGTATTTACTCCAATTATATGGTCAATCGTCCTAATTTTATTTATTTTTCAAATGCTAAAAAAAATCTACAATTTTATAGCGAGGTATTACAATTAAAGTGATGAATCACATAATTTACAATATTAACACTATTTACTTTTATAATATTATTAAAACTTTTAATATTTAATAAAAAAAATTATAAACAAATCAATTATCATATTTTTTTAGAGATAATATATTAATTATAAATAAATAAAAATTAAAAGGAAACGAGATATTTGGGTAGGAAAATCTCATGTACGAACTTTAAAACCATTACAACTAAAAGTAAAATGAGCTAACTTATCCACAACTTAATTATAATCCAACGAGTTATGATGAATTCGAAAATCATGTTTTGACATTAAGAAATTGTTGTAACCAAGAAATAATTCAAAAAAGCTCTCTTCAGGTATTTGATTGAACCAAAACCAATTGGACAATACGTAATGAATCCGACTCAACCATTAACAAAGACAACCCAATTCCATTGACAAGTCATAAATTAAAGTGTAAGACTCCAACCTCAGCATTATTCACATCATCAAAAAACATTCCAGTATTAATACATGTAACTATCATTTAACTTCCATGATTACACACATTAACTTATTTTTTGGAAACATTGGAAACCCCGGCACTTAACCACTCGACCCGGGCTTAAACGGAGTAGGTCCAATTCTCGGTTGTCCCAGACTATTATAGGAAATACTATCACACCCCGGGAAATCCGGGCATGTGATCGGAAGGAGACGGCCTAACCATCACCACATGAACCCTGATATGAGCTAACAGACTTTCTGATTGACGGACTACAAAACTGCACATGGACATAAATTTTATATATATGCCATAAATACAAAACTACATACATATCTATTTCGTATTCGAACTATTAGTTACAACCCAAACAATACATAAAATCATACAAGGCCGTATGTCCTGACTTAACATAAAACTCAACTTCTGGGCCCAACTCTGATGACTTTGGTGTGTAATGACCGCCGCTGAGCCTCGTCTTCCCCATATTCACAAACTTGGAATCCCTACAAGGCTGAAAGGAACTGAATAAATCAAATGATTGACTTAGTAAGTGAACAAAATGACATAAACTTACGAAAAACTAATCACGAGATTTACTGAAATACTACGCCAAACCTGGAACATTGAGTATAACATAATTCTTGCTCATACATCTAAACTTTACCCTGGGTTGAGGACTTTTAACATGAATGATTACTAAAACATAATAATATGATGTAACGTGAAATAGAAAATATGTCATGAGATGATGGTGACATAGACTATTCTGGAAACTGAAACTATAATATGAAAGGAAACTAAATCATCACTTGAAACTGAGAACATGCAGACGTGGCTAAACCTGAACCTAAAGACTAGAACTCATGATGTGGACTACTAACTTGAACATGAACTGAAACTACATGAACATGATCTAAAGCTAACGTGCATTGAATGACATGATTTCTAGCATGACTGATATAAACCTGAAAGCTAAACTGAACATGCATGAGTTGACCTAGACTTGAAAGACTTATTCTGAAACCATCTGAACTGAAATCTGACTACTGAAAACATGACTTGCTAACGTGATCTAAATCTGAACTATATGATACGAAAGCTACATGACATGACATGAGCAACGGACTACCCTGAACAATGTATGATCATGTTCTAAACTACATGAACGGAAACTAACTTACAAGGTGTGTTCGGTTTCTATTAAGTCCCAAGGATCATTTATAAGCATAAAACACATGTGAATACGCAAATGAGAATGGCAGAATCATACTCACAATGAACGGATTGGATGCTGCGAAGAACAAAACTTTTTATACCCTTTGAAAAGCTCCAAGGCTCACGGCAAACTCACTGTTTTGCTCCTCCATTTTCGGCCAAGGTCCTCCATTGATGTCCTCAAGCTCCAAGCTTCCAAAATGGATTCCAAGCTCACGAAATTACTACCCTATCACCTTGGTATGTCTCCTAGAGTGTGCTAGCACTTTGATTTTGAAACAAAATCATCATTTGCTTCCTCTATGGCTCACAGTTTTGGCAAACCAGTGAAGAAGAACAAGAACAGCCCAAAGGGCGTGAGAGAGAGAGATGGACAGGAAAAAGAGAGAGAGTGTTAGATGTGTAATTGATTAATTAAAAACATATACACAATTTTGGTTTTCAAAAGTCAAACAATTAAAGCCATAAATGCCAACCACTACATTAATCAATCAATCAATCAATTGTGACATCACTCAAAGTGACATGATTTGACGCTTGAAGTGACTAGCGATTTGACACTTGATTTGACTTGCGTGCCGCACTCGAATTTGAAATGCGAATGCGCTCGCAAACAATCCTGGGCTCGTGTTCGCTAATTCCAAATTAACGAATTTTCTGTTGCGACGTAATTAAATGATTATGCCTAGCAAAATCACTATTCACGTAGCTAACGAATTAATTCTAAATTAATTCATTCGCCCGAATTAAAATCTAATTTTAATTCCGCGTTGAAATCCAATTCCGTATAATATATCAAATATATTATTTGAACCAATTAATTCCAAATTAATCGTTATCTCTCTTTAAATGATATTTTATCCCAGATAAAATATCTCTGTAATTAATCCCAGATTAATTTTCTCTCTCATTCTAATTAATCCCAGATTAATAAAGTGCGAGTCATACGTCATCGATGAATCTTCAGGAAGCGACCCATGAGATCCCCGGATATGTTGGCAGTAAATTCGGTCGTCGGACTATCCGAACACGTAAGTACCTAGTACTATGTTTATACCGATTTACAAGACAATGTTGGCTTCTAGCAAAGCGCCATGCCTACCCAATTCTCCAGAAATATCCTTACAGGAATATAAGATCTATATCAGGCGTAGTATACGTAGTATTGTGTATGTCGATCCAGTATCGGATGATCACGTGCTAGGCGTGTGGCTGGAATTGTGTCTGCCCCGTACGAAGCACATATAAGATGTCTGGTAACTAGTCTCTATAATCGGATATACATGACCTAGTCATAATATCCCGATATCTGCATCATATAAGAGAACAAGTTCCGTATCATACGTGATCATCATCTCCACTATAACTGAAGTGATACTTCCATCTTGACATCACACCCAATACACTACGATTCTCAATATACCCAGAAGAGGCGTACACAAAACCGGTTAAAGCCCTGGACGACCAAAACCAAATCATATTGATTGTCGCAAGTATTAGCGGTGCAAGTCTCGAGTTAAGACCAAATACACCAACCCTGATTACGGACTTCCATAGACACATAGTTATACTACCAATGGAATTCCGAAGGGGTCTATCTAGAGCGAAGCTGTTTCCCGTACCATCGGTAAAACACAACCTCCTATTACACTTGCATGAGTATCCTATACCCAAATATATGAGAACTATGTTGTTGTGCCCTCACAACGTGCACAAGTGTAATACTAGTCTTTTACGCATTATCGATGTCCAACCTCGATAATACTCTGACTAGGGATATTTAATGATTTATCCTTCGTGGATTGATACTGTCTCATATCATTCTCAATCTAGGAAAAAATCATTAGGACCTCCTATCATTTATATATCTTGGTGATCTAATCACAAATGATAAGAGTGTAATATCCTTTGTCACATAGTTAATTTGTACAACAACACCATGATCTGTACAAATAGTGATGCTATGGGTCATAATTTTCCACCATTCTCCCACTTGGCCTATAGCCAGTCACTCGAGTGTCTTACACCCGAACTATGTACGGTTCGCTCAAACTGCTGAGAAAAGGCTTTCGTCAGCGGATTTGCATGATTATTATCTGATGCGATTTATTCGATCATCACATCGCTACGATGTATGATCCGAACGAATCAGATGAATATCGAAGTATGTATGTGGAGCGTTGATGAGACCATTAATTTTTTAGCATGTGCTGACGCCTAGCTCAGCTGCTAACAGAACTATATATAATCTAATTAGATATATATATCGACCCAAATGGCTTCTATTGCTGCCTCAGCTGTAATAATAACTCACATTTGTTGTTTATACGGTAACAATATCTTGCTTGGAAGATTTCCAGCTCACTGTACCGTTATTCAAACTGTATAGTACCGTTTGCGACTTTTAGTCATTTTTATCGGTTTAGAAACTTGCAGTAGTGAACCCAGTCACTTCAAGTTCTCCTTTCTCTATAGTTTAAGACGGCATCCTTAGTTCTTTAAGAAACTAATGGATGTTCTTAACATTAATCCAGTGACTATCACTTGGATTGGCCTGTTTGTGAATCCATATGCTCAAAGTATATGGGACACCAGGTCGCGTATATTTTTCAATGTACGATTTCTCGGAGAGTTTTCTGAAAGCCAAGCTTTCGCCGATTGTTATTTATGGGAATATCATTTCCAAGAAATGACATATTATCATTATTTATAGGACAGCCACTGTCAGTGCGCTCCCACTAACCTCCTTATATACACAAGAATCATTTTCATTTTGAATTAAATCATAAACCATTATGACTACATCAAAACGATAATTCTAAGAACTCGATGCTTGCTTCAATCCATACATCGATCGATTAACCTGCAAACCTTGTTTGCTAGTTTTGGGTACGACAAAATCGACAGGATGTTATAAACGTCCTCCAAAAGGTTTCCTTTTCAGGAAAGAGATTTTGCCATTCAACTGTCATATTTCATAAATGAAACATGCAGCATTAGCAAACATTGTCCAAATGAATTCGCCGCGGCAACAGGTAAAAGGTTGAATCGTAATCAACATAATGTTGATAATGATACCTTTCCGTTAAAAGCATAGCTTTATACGTTGGTGTGTTGCCATCCATGTACGCCTTCCTTGAAGTCTTATAAAGTACCGGTAGGCACAATGCCTTGCGGTACATCAACTAGTATCCAAACTTGGTGATATACACGGAATCCATTTCGGACTATCATGGCACTTTGCCATAAAAGGGAGTCGATACCTTGTATCACTTCCTCATACGTAGTTGTTGGACAAAATGACCCATAGCGTCACTATTTGCACAGATCATTGTGTTGTTGTAGCAAATTAACTATGTGACAAGGAAATTGCACTCTCATCATTTGTGATTAGATCACCATAGATATATAAATGAAGAGAGGTCCCTATGATTAGTTCCTGGACTGAGAATGATATGAGACAGTATCAGTCCCCGAAGGATTAATCATTAAATATCTCTAGCCGGAGTATTGTCGAGACTGGACATCGATAATGCGGAATATGCTAGTATTGCACTTGTGTGCGTTGTAAGGGCACAACGGCATAGTTCTCATATATATAAGTATTGGATACTTATGCAAGTGCGATAGGAGGTCGTGTTTCACCGATGGTACGGGAAATACCTTCGCTCTGGATAGACCCCTCGGAATCCCATTGGTATTATGACTATGTGTCTATGGGAGGCCGAAATCAAGGTAGGTGTGTATAGTCTTAACCTAAGACTTGCATCGCTAATACTTGCGATAATCGGTAGACTTTGGTCTTGGTGGTACAGGGCTTTAACCGGTTCTGCGTACACCACTTCTGGGTTTATCAGAGAGTCGTAGTGTATTGGGTGTGATGTCGAGACAGAAGTATCACTTCAGTCATAGTGGAGATGATGTCACGCATGATACGGTACTAGTGCTCTTGAGTGTTGCGCAACCAATCGGGATATTGTGACCAGGTCATGAATATCCGATTATAGAGACTATGTTACCAGGCATCCGATATGTGCTTCGGACGGGGTAGACACTTATCCAGCCCCAGCCTTAGCACGTGACTATCCGATACTGGGCCGATATGCACAATACATTGGTATACTACGCTTGATACAAATCTTAATATTCTTAAATGGATATGTCCGGAGAATTGGGAAGACTTGGTGCTTTGCTAGGAGTCGACCTTGTCTCGTAAATCGGTAGAACGTACTACTTGGTACGTATATGATTCGGATACTCCGACGACCGTATTTACTGCCAACTTATCCGGGGATCTCATGGGTCGCTTCCCGATAATCCACCGATGACGCACAACTCGCACTCTTGAATAATCTGGGATTATATAGAAGAGAGAGAAAATTAATCTAGGATTAATTACGGAGATATTTTATCTAGGATAAAATATCGTCTAGAGAGAGATAATGATTAATTTGGAATTAATCGGTAAATTAATATATTCGATATATTAAATGAAATTAGATTTCGACGCGGAATTAAAATTAGATTTTAATTCGGGCGAACGAATTAATTTAGAATTAATTCGTTAGCGACGTGAATAGTGAATTCGCTAGGCGTAATCATTTAATTACGACGCGACGGAAAAATCGTTAATTTAGAATTAGCGAACCCGAGCCCAAGTGTGATTGCGAGCGCATTCGTAATTCAAATACGAGTGCGGCATCGCAAGTCGCATCAAGCGTCAAATCAATCATCACATCAAGCGTCAAATCAAAAGTCACTTTGAGTGATTAATTGATTGATTGATGGATTGATGGATTGACTTGCATCACATCACTTTATTAAAGTGACATGTGAATAGTTGATGTAAGTTGGTGTAATAGTGTTTGGAGGGAAAATCATTTGATTTTGGTTTTATTTAAATCAATTAAGTAATTGGTTTTATTATTTTTTTCTTGGAAAATATATAAAGGCTTTTTGGAAAAGCTTTACCAACCATTACACACAACTTTCATCTCTCTCAATTTCTCTCTTCTCCTCACGCCAAAACAGTGAGTTTCTTCACTGGTTTGAACCAGTTTGGCGTGACAAATAGGGGAGCAAGAGTGGTTTTTCATGGTGAGAAATCAAGTGCTAGCACACTTACGAGTCTTGCGAAGGTGGTAGGGAGGTTCGCCCATGAGCCGGGATCCATCGGACGAGGCTTGGAGCTCCGTTTCGCAGCTCAATTTTCTGTTTTTGAAGGCAGTGGACTGCATCATTTGGGCGTCCTTGGCAGTGAGTTTTGTGGCTTTGTTCGTCTTCAAATCGACTCAACCGATCGATGTGAGTATTCCGCTACCTCCGTTGATGTATTCACGTATTGTTTTCATTGCTTGTTTGATCTTGGTCAAGAACCCTTACCTTAGTTCACTCTTTCTCTTCCTTAATAATGCACCAAGAACCTAGTTTATCTTCTTTTAGGGTTTAGCTTGAATGGATTACTTTGTTTGGTTTCAAACTTTAACAAGATAAAATTACAAACTTCTCTTCCTTCTCTCCCTCACTCACATTTTTGCCAAGAAAGAAATGAAGAAATGTTTTCCTTTTGTTGAATTGTTCTTAACTTAACCAATTTTCTAGAATAATGTAGATAATTCATTAGTTGGGCTTGGGCTGTTATCTTCATTCCTTATTATTTTTTCTTGGCCCATGAAGGAAATCAAAGGAAAATACATGGGCTTATTGTTAAGTAAGTGCTCGTTGTCCTAAATCGATTCCGAAAATTTATTCACTGGCCCAGAAAGAAAACCCCACGAGTTACTAGTCGAACTAAAATATTTAGGGTCGTTACAATAACACTATTAATTAATTTATTATTTATTTAGCATTAATCATTATTTTATTTTAAATTTTTTTTTATTTATTATTATTATTTTATTTTTTTTATTCTTGCTAATGTCAGCATCTCGCTGACATCAGCGCCAGCAAGAGTATCACATGTTAGGTTTTCAGGGCATACCCGCGGGTTGCAGCGACCCGCGGGTCGGGCGGGCGGGTCACGGCCCTCCAGTGGGTAGTGACCGGCATCGCCACTGCCGGAATGAAGTGTGCACCGAGGGGTGTTCATTCGTACCTGTATCTGTCACTATGGTTCGCCTGATCGACGCCGAGAAGTACCGACAAACTGCAACTTCATCGATCACGCTGGTGCTGATGTATTATTCTCACCGTCGGCTTCTGTCAGTATATGTGACCCTGCAATTGGTGGCTGGCATCGTCGGTTGGGCGTCAGTGAACAATGACGCTTGTGAGTAGTATTCATGAATAGTGTTTAGTGTTTAATCTTGATTTATTTTAGGGTTTCATGCTAATGTGGGATCCGTACTCCCTTTTTATATTAACAATTTGTGATTATTTATCGTTTCGCCCCTAGTATTTACTCCAATTATATGGTCAATCGTCCTAATTTTATTTATTTTTCAAATTGCTAAAAAAAAATCTACAATTTTATAGCGAGGTATTACAATTAAAGTGATGAATCACATAATTTACAATATTAACACTATTTACTTTTATAATATTATTAAAACTTTTAATATTTAATAAAAAAAATTATAAACAAATCAATTATCATATTTTTTTAGAGATAATATATTAATTATAAATAAATAAAAATTAAAAGGAAACGAGATATTTGGGTAGGAAAATCTCATGTACGAACTATAAAACCATTACAACTAAAAGTAAAATGAGCTAACTTATCCACAACTTAATTATAATCCAACGAGTTATGATGAATTCGAAAATCATGTTTTGACATTAAGAAATTGTTGTAACCAAGAAATAATTCAAAAAAGCTCTCTTCAGGTATTTGATTGAACCAAAACCAATTGGACAATATGTAATGAATCTGACTCAACCATTAACAAAGACAACCCAATTCCATTGACAAGTCATAAATTAAAGTGTAAGACTCCAACCTCAGCATTATTCACATCATCAAAAACAACATTAATAATATATTAATACATGTAACTATCATTTAACTTCCATGATTACACACATTAACTTATTTTTTGGAAACATTGGAAACCCCGGCACTTAACCACTCGACCCGGGCTTAAGCGGAGTAGGTCCAATTCTCGGTTGTCCCAGACTATTATAGGAAATACTATCACACCCCGGGAAATCCGGGCATATGATCGGAAGTAGACGGCCTAACCATCACCACATGAACCCTGATATGAGCTAACAGACTTTCTGATTGACGGACTACAAAACTACACACATGGACATAAATTTATATATATGCCATAAATACAAAACTACATACATATCTATTTCGTATTCGAACTATTAGTTACAACCCATACAATACATAAAATCATACAAGGCCGTATGTCCTGACTTAACATAAAACTCAACTTCTGGGCCCAACTCTGATGACTTTGGTGTGTAATGACCGCCGCTGAGCCTCGTCTTCCCCATATTCACAAACTTGGAATCCCTACAAGGCTGAAAGGAACTGAATAAATCAAATGATTGACTTAGTAAGGGAACAAAATGACATAAACTTACGAAAAACTAATCACGAGATTTACTGAAATACTACGCCAAACCTGGAACATTGAGTATAACATAATTCTTGCTCATACATCTAAACTTTACACCTGGGTTGAGGACTTTTAACATGAATGATTACTAAAACATAATAATATGATGTAACGTGAAATAGAAAATATGTCATGAGATGATGGTGACATAGACTATTCTGGAAACTGAAACTATAATATGAAAGGAAACTAAATCATCACTTGAAACTGAGAACATGCAGACGTGGCTAAACCTGAACCTAAAGACTAGAACTCATGATGTGGACTACTAACTTGAACATGAACTGAAACTACATGAACATGATCTAAAGCTAACGTGCATTGAATGACATGATTTCTAGCATGACTGATATAAACCTGAAAGCTAAACTGAACATGCATGAGTTGACCTAGACTTGAAAGACTTATTCTGAAACCATCTGAACTGAAATCTGACTACTGAAAACATGACTTGCTAACGTGATCTAAATCTGAACTATATGATACGAAAGCTACATGACATGACATGAGCAACGGACTACCCTGAACAATGTATGATCATGTTCTAAACTACATGAACGGAAACTAACTTACAAGGTGTGTTCGGTTTCTATTAAGTCCCAAGGATCATTTATAAGCATAAAACACATGTGAATACGCAAATGAGAATGGCAGAATCATACTCACAATGAACGGATTGGATGCTGCGAAGAACAAAACTTTTTATACCCTTTGAAAAGCTCCAAGGCTCACGGCAAACTCACTGTTTTGCTCCTCCATTTTCGGCCAAGGTCCTCCATTGATGTCCTCAAGCTCCAAGCTTCCAAAATGGATTCCAAGCTCACGAAATTACTACCCTATCACCTTGGTATGTCTCCTAGAGTGTGCTAGCACTTTGATTTTGAAACAAAATCATCATTTGCTTCCTCTATGGCTCACAGTTTTGGCAAACCAGTGAAGAAGAACAAGAACAGCCCAAAGGGCGTGAGAGAGAGAGATGGACAGGAAAAAGAGAGAGAGTGTTAGATGTGTAATTGATTAATTAAAAACATATACACAATTTTGGTTTTCAAAAGTCAAACAATTAAAGCCATAAATGCCAACCACTACATTAATCAATCAATCAATCAATTGTGACATCACTCAAAGTGACATGATTTGACGCTTGAAGTGACTAGCGATTTGACACTTGATTTGACTTGCGTGCCGCACTCGAATTTGAAATGCGAATGCGCTCGCAAACAATCCTGGGCTCGTGTTCGCTAATTCCAAATTAACGAATTTTCTGTTGCGACGTAATTAAATGATTATGCCTAGCAAAATCACTAT
>SKCR01017589.1:0-81487 GCA_019454045.1 Zanthoxylum bungeanum | reverse complement strand
AGTGATACTCGAGGATTACTTGCTCGTTCGACCGGCACTCCATCGTCAACAGTAGTTGACAGAAACATATCACCTTTGACATATGAGAGTCAGATGCAAGTACATCAAAATTATCTACCATATAGACGCAATGGCAGGGTGTACGTGTTGGGATTTTTAACGGTATAATCGGGTAACATAGCGGAACGCGAAAAATCATTTTTTTACAATTTCAGTAATTTTTCTTGGGTAATTAAAATAACTAATTTATTCTAATTACTCAATACTGAAAAATTCAGTTGTTACACAAAAATTCAAAATTTCATCAGGCCGATCCAGGTGATGGTCACTGGATTGATAGAAACTGTAGTTGTAGGACCAATAGAAACTATTCCTTTATGTTTATGTTTGGGACCATCGTCATTTGGATTCAGTTGGACCTTTTGTCATGAGTATTGGCTTGTTGGGCCATTTAAACTAGGACGAGTCCGTGCTTTATGGCAATCGGGCCAAAAGCTTCTAAAATGCCGATGGGCCCTTTTGCGTTTAGGACTTTTATCATTTGAAGTCGTTTAGCCATGTTATCGCAAAAGTGTAAATCTGTTGGTCCTTTTCAACTGGGACAAGTTTGCACCGCGTAATAGTATGATTGAATGCTTCAAAATGATAATGGGATGACTTATATATTCCATGCATCGCACGCATACATGCTAACATACAGTTTTAAAAGACACCATAGATACCCGTTGGGTTAGGGAAGAGGGCAGACTCGTCAAAAGGCCGTCAGCAAACATGAGCGAATCAGAGAACGAGGTATCCTGTATGGATCAGCTGGAAACAAGTATCACTAAGGTTACCGAGTAACTGTAAGCTTTGACTACTGCTATGGCTAATATGGTTGTGCCCCGTGCTGGGGGAGGCTCTGATAATGTGAGGCGTGAAGGCCCTCCGAACAGGTTGAATGATGATATCTCTGTCTTCGATGATGATATGGCTGGGTATGCCGCGGGAAGGATAGTCGGGTCTCATACTGAATTGTAAAAACTCTGCGATCAGGTAGAATCGGTTACCCGCAAGATGAGGGACAAGCATGAAGATCTGCTAGACTATGAGGCAATGGCGTTTGAGGAACAGTTGCCGGCTCAGTTCAAGATGTCTGACTTAGCCAAATTCAATGGAAACGGGGATCCGAGGGTCCATCTCCGGCAATATGTTTCTGTGATGAGTTCAGTGGGTCTGTCGAAGCGTCAAGTCCAAAAGATGTTCGGGATGTCACTTGAGGGGGCACCCGTGGTGTGGTATCATGGCCTTGAGAGGAAGGTTAAGGATGATTGGAGGGCACTGGCAGAGGCCTTTCTGAACTAGTATGTCACAGATTTGGAGATCGACTTGTCGCTCTGTGACTTGGAGAATACCAAATAGAAGCCGGAGGAGAGCTTCAAGGATTATGTAGATCGTTAGAGAAGCCAGCTTCTGAAGATGCAAACTCGGCCCTCAGAGAAAGACCAGATCAAGATGATCATCAAGGGCACCAAACCTTCTATTTATGGCAAGTTGAGGAGGATGACCTCCATGATTACGGATTTTCGGCAGTTGAGGGAAACTGTCATTGATATCGAGGAAGAGGAAGCTGAGAACAGGAAGTTTTATAGCCTGAACAGAAGGACCATTGGAGGACCATCAGACACCAAGCCCGTTTTTGCTGAGATTGCCGCCATCAGAAACCGGCGCTTTTCTAACATGGGAAGGCCTTTGTCTAAGGTGCTTGAGAAGTTGACGAGACAATGACTCCTAAGACCTTTAGAAGCTAACCACTTCCACACCCTCTACCACCACATCTTAACCTGAACCTTTACTATCACTATCAACAGCAAAAAGGCCATGACATCGACAGTTTTGCCCGCCTTAGACATGAAATCCAGTTACTCATAGACATCCACAAAATACCCGACCCCGAAAAGGAGCAACCCAACACACACCGGAACCCCCTACCTAAATATCACTCCGTCCCGCCACCTACCTACATGATTGGCTCTGGCCTACCAGAAAGCTTTGTCCTCCAAACCTTTGACCACCAAGCCTTTTGCCTGGGGATATGGGATAGTAGCAGTGAGGATGAAACGGAGCAGGGAAAGAATGTTTGGGAGGACTTCTTAGGAAGTGAGGAGGAGGAGGTAAAGAGAATGACATGCAGTGGGCGTTTCTACAGTGACACCGCAGAAAAAGGGCAAGGAAGTGTTGGCAGAAGGCAGAGAAATAACATAAAACATGGATAATACTGAATGAGATGTAGTGCTGCGTCAGTTGAAGAAGACATTAGCACAGTTGAGCATTTGAGAGTTATTGTGTGCATCGCAGGAGCACAGACGTGCCATGGTTGAAGCCTTGAGCAAGATAATAGTACCGGAGGATGCCAACCCCGTAATGTTTGTAGGATCGGTGCAAAAGGAAGCTTTGCAGGTGATAACCTTTTTCGAGGAGGAACTCCCGGCAGAGGGAAAAACATCATAACATGCCATTATTCATAAGAACTGAAGTGAGAGGTAAGAAGACATCTTGTGTAATGGTGGATGATGGCTCATATATCAATTTTTGCCCTTTGAAGATTCTGTCGAAGTTAGGTATGAAGGCAACAGATCTAAGTCCCTCCAATATGACTATCAAGGCTTATGATGATAGCAAGGGAGGAGTTGAGGGTACTTTTACTGCAGTAGTCAAAGTGGGCCCAATAGAGGATGAAGTTGAGTTCACAGTGCTTGATATCCCTGCCACTTTTGCTTTGCTATTGGGGAGGCCATGGTTTCATAAGCTTGGGGTGTGCCCTCCACTGTGCATCAGGTCATCAAGTTTCCATACGGAGGAGAAATTGTCACCACCAGAGCTGAAATAGACAATGTTGTAGCCGTTTTAGAAATACAACCCTTCATGAGGTTCCAAGTGTTGGCAACCTTTGAGGAGTGGGTAGATACTAAGGTGGCTAAGATCATGGAGAAGATGAAGTTCTAGCCAGACACAGGCTCAGGTGTGAAGGAACAATGCCCGACTTCAAGGGAAAGACCACCATGAGAGGTTTGGGATACAAGTCTGACGAGGATAAGCCGAAGGCTAAGAAGAAAGGATTTAATCTGACATAATATTTCGTGAAAGCCACATGGTACCAAGGAGAGCCTGAACCAGTGGAAGTCAATGGGGTCATGGTACCAGGATTTGAGATCTTCCAGCATGTGATAGGTGAGAAACCGTTGACGGAGGAAGTGGTGAAGGAAAAAGACAAATGGGAAGAAGAGATGATGAAACTAGAGAGCCTGACCCTCGAGGAGAATAAAGAGACTGAGAAAAACCCGGCTACGGAAGATGAAGTGCATGTGGATGACGAAGACATTTATCTTCCTGATTTATTTGAGTGTACTCATGCATTCGCTAATAATAAAGACATTCATTTTGCTTACTTGCCTGAGTCTCTTCCTTTCAACTTACATGACTTGAGTATATTTGACATGAACTCAACCAAAATGAACACGTTTAACCTTGGTATGCCTGAAAGCCCCAAGGAGATTCTAATTGCGAGTGAGGTTACCTCTGAAGAGCGGAAGAAATTAGAAGAGATGTTAGTCAAATATGCCAAAGTATTTGCTTGGTCCTACGAGGACATGCCTGGAGTGGATAGAAGCATCGCCCAGCACGCGATACCGACCTATCCGAACATGAGGCCAGTAAAGCAGAAACTCCGAAGGATGAGACCTGAGTGGGCCGAGAAAGTTAGAGAATAAGTCAAGAAGCAGATATATGTGGGATTTCTAGAAGTGGTGGAGTACCCCGAGTGGTTGGAAAATATTGTGCTGGTGCCGAAGAAAGATAGGAAGGTCAGAATGTGTGTGGATTACAGAGACCTCAACAAATCTTGCCCGAAGAATGATTTTTCTCTACCCCATATAGACGTACTTGTTGATAGTGCGACTTTATCTACCATGTACTCATTTGCGGATGGGTTCTCAGGGTATAATCAGGTTCTTATCGCTGAAGAAGACAAGCATAAGTCTGCCTTTGTCATTGAGTGGGGTACATATTTCTACAAGGTGATGCCATTTGGGCTCAAGAATGCAGGAGCCACTTACCAGCGGATGGCCACCATATTATTCCACGACTTGATGCATAAAGAAATTGAGGTATATGTGGATGACATGATGGTATATTCAGAGACGAGAAGTGGACACATAGAAGTGCTGGAGAAGTTCCTTCAGCGAGTCGACAAATAGGACTTACGGCTAAACCCCAAAAAGTATGTGTTCGGGGTAACGTCAGGAAAGTTGTTAGGCCACACGGTGGGAATGAGAGGAATAAAAGTAGACTCTAAGAAGATCAAGGCAATTACTAAGATGCCAACACCGAAAATAGAGAAAGAAGTTATAGCATTCCTTGGGAAAATTTAGTACATCAGTCGGTTCATCGCCAAGTTGACGTCAGTATGCGAACCTATCTTCAAATTACTGAGGAAAGACCAACCGGTGAAATGGAAGAGCAATGCCAAGGAGCCATCGACAAAATCAGAGAATATTTGGTGAAACCTCATGTGCTGAAACCTCCAAGATCGGGCAAACCCTTGGTACTATATCTGTCCATTGAACCCGAAGCACTGGGGGCGATGATGGTACAAGCGGATGAGACGGGGGTGGAGCATGTAGTCTACTACCTCAGTAAGAAGATGCTTCCATATGAAGCCCACTATCAGGAAGTAGAGAAAATCTGTTTGGCAGTAGTGTGGGCGTCCAGAAAATTGCGTCATTACTTCCAATCTTACAAAATCCAAGTGGTATCAAAAGAGAATCATTTGAAGTACCTGCATTCGGTACCTTCGCTAGTGGGGAAGTTAGGCAGATGGTTGGTGTTGCTGACAGAGTTCGATATTGAGTACCTCACTTCTAAGTAATCAAAGGGTGAGTCGTAGCAAATTTCCTGGCATTACAACCGATAGAAGGAGATCAATACAAGTTTGAATTCCCAGAGGAGGAAATCCAAGCTATAGCAGTCCAAGGATGGAAAATGTATTTCGACGGAGCAGTTAACTGCAAAGGAGCCAGAATTGGAATCGTGATAGTAACCCCTGAAGGAGAAACCCTGCCTATGGCCAAGAGGTTGACGTTTGAAGTAACTACAACATAGCCGAATATGAAGCATGTGCTTAAGAACGTCGAAGTTTACGGAGACTCGATGTTGGTAGTCCGACATATGCAAGGAGAATGGGAATTGAAGGAAGAACGGTTGAAACCCTACTTGCTCCACCTCAGGAGTCTGGCATAGGCCCTCCCCGATTGTAAGTTCCAGCCCTTGCCGCGAGAAGAGAACCAAATGGCAGACGCGTTGGCTACACTAGCCGTAACTTGGGAAAATCTAGAGAAATTGGTGATGAAACCTCTAGTGTTGACAACGGCAAGCAGACCCGTCTACGAGACAGAAAGGATATTAGAAGTAGAAGTCGACGATGGGAAACCTTGGTATTACGATATTCAAAGATATCTAGAACGAGGGGAATTCCCAGAAGAAGCAAGTAGAAAGGACATGATAGCCATCCAGAAGTTGGCTTCTCAGTATGTGAGTTTGAAGGGAGAACTATACAGAGACAAGCAAATGGTATCCAGCTGAAGTGTCTAAGGAAGGAAGAGGCTCAGAAAGTAATGGAAGAAGTACATGCCAGAGTATGTGGACCGCACATGAATGGGTTGAATTTGTCTCGCAAGATAGTAAGACAAGGCTTCTACTGGTCGACCATGGAAGCTGACTGCACAAAGCTGGTAAAACATTATCATGATTGCCAAGCACATGGTAACTTGAACCATTTGTCGCACATAGAGTTGCATGGGCTGTCGAAGCCGTGGCCTTTCTCAGCATGGGGAATTGACATGATCGGACACATTCGACAGCACACATCGAATGGAAATCGCTTCATAGTAGTGGCAGTAGACTACTTTTCGAAAAGGGTAGAAGCCGAATCATTTCGCAACGTCATATTAAAGCAGATGGCAAAATTCATAGCTCGGAACCTCATTTGTCGATATGGGATGCCGCATCACGTAGTAACGGACAACGGAGTTCAGTTTCAAGGAGAAATAAAGGCAATACTATAGAAGTATGGGATAGGCCATCATAAGTCGTCACCATACAGACCGCAGGCAAATGGAGCAGTCGAGGCAGCCAATAAGTCGATAAAGAGAATGCTAACCAAGATGACAGAGAACTATAGAGATTGGGCCGGTAAGCTGCCGTACGCCCTGTGGGGATACAAAACTTCTGTGAGAACTGCAACAGAAGCCACACCATACTTTTTGGTCTTTGGAATGGAAGCAGTACTGCCAGTGGAAGTTGAGATACAGTCTATGCGGGTATTAGTAGAAGTAGAGTTAAGAACAAGAATGGGCCTCATAGTGATTTGAACTGTTAGCATTACTGGATGAAAAGAGAATGAAGTCCTTATGTCTATTCAGTTATACCAGAAGAGGTTGGCTCGAGCATTTAACAAGAAGGTGCGTCCTACAAAGATTAGAAATGGTGATCTGGTACTTAAGCAGTCGAAGCCGTCGATGACAGACCCGCGAGGAAAGTTCAGGGCCAACTGGGAAGGACCCTACATAGTCCATAAAGTAATGGGAAATAGGGCAGTGAGACTGTCAGATTTGGAAGGGAACGAGTTCACCGAGCCGATCAACATGGACAGATTGAAGCAGTATTTTGCCTTAGGAAGAGAAAGTCGAGCGATAACCAGGGGATTGGCGGAAGACCTAACCCAACAGAATAGGAAATTCATTAATACATGCATGCATACACGTAACATACTTGCATTCCTTTTTGTGTTTGTTCTGTTTTGTATTTACAGGTTTCGAAAAGAAAGAGAAAGCGGCAAATGTAAGCCAACAGAATCAGCAATACATCAGTATTAGTTTCAGGGATGAATCCCAGGGTTGAGGCCCACATTAGTATCAGTTTCGGGAATGAATCCCAGGGTTGAGGCCCACATCAGTATCGGTTTTCGAGAATGGATCCCAGGGTTGAGGCCCATATCAGTATCAGTCGGGAATGAATCCCAGGGTTGAGGCCCACATCAGTATCAGTTTCGGGAATGGATCCCAGGGGGCGAAGCCCGTACTATCAGCAGTTGAAAGGAGGAATACTAGTGGAGTGAAAAAAAAGAGTGAGAGAGAAGTCCTTGATGGTTAGGCATATGTCCGGTGATGACATTGTTTGCTGTAGGGTGAAACCTTAGAAACGATAAGTGCAAGATGTGCTCTCATCCGGTATTCTGAGTGGTTGATCTCGGCTAGACTCGCGAGCACTTGATTACAGGATCTTAGTAGTAGAAGCCTGAGTAGTCGATGAGATAACTAGTTGAAGAGATGGTGGATCAGTGAATGACCGTTTGCCTAGATTTCCATCCTGGTTTACTTATGTTACGATATATGATATGGTTGGAAACGAAAAAAAAATGTCTCTGAAAAGAAAAGAAAATAGACCACTTATAACCGATAAGCGTGAAGCTACCCATGGGTGAGTATTAGGACCACCATGAGGAGAAATACTACCTTAAAGGGTAGGTGTGTCGAAAAAAAAGAAAAAAAGAAAAGAGAAAAAAAAAAGAGAAAAAAGAAAAAAAAAAGTTCAAAATTAAAAGAAAGAAAAGAAAGAGACGAAAGAAAAGAAGAAGAAAACCATATCATATTGAGTACGAACGAGTAATTGCAGAGTATGGTCAAGACATCTCGGTTTGTAAGACCCATTGATCCAATTCTCCGAGACAAAATCATCGAGTTGGCTTACTTAAGGATTAAGCCGCGAAAGAACCTTGGCACACACACACTTGGAGTCTAGTTCAGATTACTCATTCAGACGGTGGGGTTTGAGTATATCAAGTACTTTAAAGGTTCTCTGGTTTCGACATGAAGCATCCTTTGAGGACGAAAATATGTTTAGCTATCATGGATTATCTCGTGAGAGGCAGTATAGTGTGTTGGTATGTAACATAACATCAGGAGATCTACCTTGATGTAATGAAAGCAGCAAATAAGAGTAAAATAACTAAGACTGGGGGCGACCAGTCTACCATTTTCTTATACAGCACGGTTCGGGAATGAACCATCACGTCAGCAATGCCTCGGGGATGAGGTTCAGTATGCTGGGAATAGCATTTCGAGGATAGAGCATGGGTCGAGGCCCACATCAGTATCAGTTGGGGATGAGTCCTAGGGCCGAGGCCCACATCAGTATCATTTTAGGGATGAGTCCCAGGGGCGAGGCCCACATCAGTATTAGTTTGGGGATGAGTCCCAAGGGTGAGGCCCATATTAGTATCAGTTTGGGGATGAGTTCCAGGGTCGAGGCCCACATCACTATCAATTTGGGGATGAGTCCCAGGGGCAAGGCCCGCATCAGTATCAGTTTGGGGATCAGTCATAGGGGCGAGGCCCACATCAATATCAGTATTGGGGATGAGTCCCAGGGTTGGGGCCCACATCAGTATCAGTTTGGGGAAAAGTCTCAGGGTCGAGGCCCACATCAGTATCAGTTTTGGGATGCGTCCCAGGGTCGAGGCCTACATCAGTGACAGTTTTGGGATACGTCCCAGGGTCGAGGCCCACACATCATCACTCGTCGGGAATGGCGCTCCGGGAATGGAGCACGGGTTGAGGCCTACATAATCAGTTGTGTAGACAACAGAACCTGGGCGACGCTGTTCTAGACTCGCAGCCTAGTTGGGAGAACGAAATAATATTGAGTCGCCACCCGGTGTGAACCGGGACAAAGATTTAAGGCCGCACTCACCCCTCACAAGGGAAGACCTCAAACCGTTGGGTTCAGAATGGTCCCTTACTTACGTCACTTGTGATGATATAATTTGTGCAATAAATCAACCGAGTCTACTCAATAATCATGCTCAAGGGTACTTAGATCTAACATGCTTTCATCCAAATAACTCCACACAATATAACACAACAAACATATTGAACCATTAAACCAAAGTAAACAAATAACTAATTAAACATAAACTAAACGAAACATCATGCATAAAGAATGAAGAAACAACATGCCTAAATAACACAATCATGCTTTGAAAATTAAATAACAAGACTAAATTAAATCATGCTTAAAATAATAAATAAACGGCCTAGAACTACAACATGCTCAAATACAAATTTGGATGAGACGAGATATGTGTATCTTAAGTGGTACGTGGCGTTGTATCCCGATTGCAGATCATATTACCGTCCCTTCGGAATCGGCTATGAAATTTATGTCTGGGTTTCCATCCGATATACCACAAAAAGAGAACACATGTCCTGCTCATCCGATAATCACATCATGCCTCAAACGACTCTCATGCAATAATATTTTAAAATAAATAAAATAAAATGAAAGATGATAAATAAAAATGGTGCCCTCAGGTCTAACCTCTTTGGTTCACTAACTCAACGTCTTTCCTCGCTATTTTGCTGTTCGGGCTGCTATATTTACTCCGTTTCGCTGCTGTTTTGCTGCTGTTTTTCAGGTCACTGTTTCAGGTGTGTAAGGTTACTGTTTTGGCTCGATTTTGGAGAGCTGTTCGGGGCATTTTGTCTCGGTTTACTGGTTGTGTTCTGGACAGTATTTTCGAGTGAATTCTGGACTGGTTAGGCGTGAGTCAGGGGGGTTATTATGCGTGAGGTAGTGGGGTGTACAGGTCTGTGGCGTGAGTAAAAGGAGGGCAGGTGTGGACTGTGGCTAGCGTGAAAGGGAGGGGCTAGTGAGATGACTTTGCCACGTGAATGGAGCAGTAGATGCGGGCAGTTTGTGAGTGCGTGGTTTTTTTTAGGGTGAGTGGGTGATGGGTTCTTGGTGCGTGAGGGTTATTGGTAGTGGCTGATGCGTTGATGAGGGAGCAAGTCTGCGTGAGTCAATTAGCTGATTTGTGAGGCTTGTTATTTGAAGGCAGCGAGCGGTATGAAGGGTAATTATGCGGCAATTTGTTTATGAGCTTGAAGGGCAGGTGGCGAGTTGTGAAGGAGGCTGAGTGTTAGGGGGCAGATAGCGTGAGGGCAGGTGGCGTTTAAGGGTCCTTGGTGCGTGATAGTGGGCGTGAAGGCAGGGTTTTGTGCGTGAAGAATGGGCGTGAGGGCAGGCTGTGAAGGTTGATGCGTGAGGGTTGGTGAGCAAAGGGGGCAAGGTGAGCGTGTGTGTGCTGCTGAGGTGCGGGGTACTTACTTGGTTGCCGAGTGTGATGTGGTTGTAGTATGAGTTGGCCGAGAGGGGAGAGAAGGGCAGGTTTAGGGTTATTATTTTGTGTGAGTCTGCTAGCCAGGGTTTGGATGTGTGGGTTAAGGGTTCTTTTTATAGGCTAAGGGAGGGGATTTACCTTGTTGGGGAAGGAATATGATTTGTGTATTAATTGGGGATATCTTTTAATTTAGTATGTGATAGGGAAAATCTTTTAATTAAGGGAAGTGATTTGATTTATTCTTTTTAGTTAAGGATATGATTTATTTAATTTAGGAAGGTGATTAAATTAAATTAGGAATGTGTTTTATTTAAATTAGGAATTTAATTTAATTTAATTTCAAGTTCAATTTAATTGGTGAATGTGATTTAATTTAATTTAAGTTTAATTTTAATTGGTTTTAATTATTTAATTTGTGAGATGTGTTTTAATGGGTTTGGTGTGTTTTAAAACAGAGGTCCAACAAGCGAACCCGAAGCGAAACAAGCGAGTTAAATCCAACGAAAATTCCATTTTCCAACTTTACCCTTACAGCTTCCGTTTCCCGCGACTTTCATGACTAAAGAGGTAGTTGCCTCCATACGAGACTCATCATTAGGCTAATTTTCTAAAAATGCAATGCCTACAAGTTGTAGTTCCTCGATGCGTCCCAAGGTCGAGGCCCACTGCATCACTCGCCGGGAATGGCGCTCCGGCAATGGAGCACGGGTTGAGGCCCACATCATCACTCACTGGGAATGGCGCTTCGGGAATGGAGCACGGGTTGAGGCCCACATCATCAGTTGCAGTTCCGGGATGCGTCCCAGGGTCGAGGCCCACTGCATCACTCGCTGGGAATGGCGCTCCAGGAATGGAGCACGGGTTGAGGCCCACATCATCACTCACCGGGAATGTCGCTCCAGGAATGGAGCACGAGTTGAGGCCCGCACATCAGTTGTAGTTCCGGGATGCGTCCCAGGGTCGAGGCCCACTGCATCATCAGCACAGTTCGGGAATAAAGCCCACATTCGGTGGTTCGGGAACAAAGACCAGGGGTCGAAGCACCTCGCCACCATATCAACTCAGTTTGAAGCAACAAGCAAGTCAAGCAGCAGCTGGCGAGCCAAGTAAGTAAAAATGCATTGCATAACTTGATAGGATTGTCATTGTCACACACTGCACAAGTCCCATCAAAGTGTGGGTGACTGTAGGCATTGCATTTTTACATATAAGTCCCATGATGAGTCTCACATGGAGGCACTACCCTTTAAGTTACGGAAGCCGCGGGAAACGAACGTCGGAAGGAAATTGATACCTTGTTGGATTTAATTCGTTTGCTTAGCCTCGGGTTTGTTCGTTAGATCTCTGTTTTAAAATTTATCCTCGGCCCAAACCCCCGCAAGCCACACACCAAGCCCATACACCGCCAAGCCACACACCAAGCCCACCAAAGAACCCAAACACACGCCCAAAAGGACCAACCCCACGACCAAAGCCTTCCAAAATAACAAATCCACACATTAAACACATGTTGAAATCAAATAAATCACCTTCCCGAATTAAAAGAATCAAATTAAAATCTCATCAATCACCTTCCTAATTAAATTAAATCACATTCCTAAACTAAATCAAATCAAATCAAATCAAATCAAATTACCTTCCTAAATTGAAGATATCTTTTCCTTTTGACACAAATTAAATATTCCCCCATAATTACACCATTTTGGTTTTTCTACCCGTATAAAGTAAAACTCAACCCTTGCCTATAAAAAGAAGCATAAACCCAACCTTAGAGAGCTAGCATTCACGCCTAAAGCATCCTAAAAGCTCCCTCTATTGTCGTGAACAAGCCTCCAAAATTCCCCTCCATTGCCGCAACTAACAAGCCCTAAATTCCCCTCCAGCCGAGAACAACCAAGCTCTAAAACCCTCATCCATTGCCGCAACAAACCACCTTCCTACAGCCCTCACATTACCACAACAAACAGCCTGAAACAACCCCCTCCATTCACGCTCAAACAGCCCCAAACAGCCTTCATAATCACGCCAAACAGGCCACTCCTTTCACTGAAAACTGTACCTAAACTGCCTCCAAAAAATGTATAAAAACACTCTAGTAAACTGCCTTGAAACACCAAAAAACTGCACTGAAATTGCACCTTATATCACCAAAACATTTCCCTGAAAAACAGCCCAAATATCACAAAAAAACAGTGAGCAACAGCAGCCCAAACAGCAAGGCAACGAAGGAAAACAATGAACCAATACATCGGAAAAGTTGCGGAGCACCAACCCTTCCGACAACCGCGTAGCGCACTCCCAAGAGACGACTTAAGAGGTTAGACCTGAGGGCACCTTTTTATTTATTCCCGTTCTTTTTTCTATTATTTATTAATATTTCTTTGCATACATATTGTGAATTCATGTATGTTGTGGCCATGGGATAAATGAAATATGTGTTATCTCTTGCGGTCTATAGGATGGAAACCCAGACGTAAATTCCGTAACCGAATCCGAATGGACGGTAATGCGGTCTTTACTTTGGAGACAACTCCACGTACCGCTTGAGAAACGCACATATTTCATGTCATCCAATCTTATGTTTATTTGTTGTTTATATAGAAATAGTACGTTACTTTTATGCATGATTTAGTTGATTATTTCCAAGCATGATTAGTTATTTCTTTCGCATTAGGAATTTAATCTATGTTTATGTTTAGATTGTTATTTATTTTATATTTTCGCATTTTTTAATTCAATAGGTTCATGAGATTGTGTGCTTGTCGTTATTCCGACTTATTTTTATTCACGCAAACTTAGATATGGGTTATATGCAAACTTAGATATAGGTTATATGCAAACTTAGATATAGGTCATATGCGAACTTAGATGCAGGTTATTCTTATGTAGACTCGATTATATTATAATAAATCCATTTATTACAAGTGGCATAAGTAAGGGACCATTCGAACCCAACGGTTTGAGGTTTTCCCTTGCGAGGTGTGAGTGCGGCCTTAAATCACTTTCCCAGTTCACACTGGGTGGCGAACCATTTTATTTATCCAATTTAGTTCCTTCGTGGGCTACTCCGTACTCCCTACTAGGCCACGAGCCTGGAACAGCATCGCCAATTTCTGTGTCCTACACCTAGGCCTAGCATGTGACATCCGATACTGGATCGCAATACACAATACATTGTATACTACGCCTGATACAGATTATATATATTCCATGTTGAATATATTTCTGGAGAATTGCGTAGGCATAGTGTTTTGCTAGAAGCCAACCATGTCTTGTAAATCGGTAAGAACATGGTACCAGGTACGGACGTATCGGATAGTCCGACAACCGGATTTACTGCCAACATATCCAGGAATCTCTTGGGCCACTTCCCAAAGATTCACCTATGACATTTGTCTCGAACAGAATTAATCTGGGATTAATTATAAGAGAGAAAGAATTAATCTGGGATTTATTGTGTCATGAATTAATCTGGGATTAATTCGTGAAGAAGAGAGAACGCGATTAATTTGGAATTAATCGGAAAAGTAAATTTAATAGTTAAATTGAATTTTACTATTTAATTTATTTAATTGGGCTAAAATAATATATCAGATATATTAATTGAAATTGGATTTCAATACGGAATTAAAATTGGATTTTAATTCAAGCGAACGAATTAATTTGGAATTTATTTGTAAGCAACTTTTGTAATAATTTTTCTTGGCATTATTATTTAATTAAATTGGATTTAATTATTTAGCGACGGAAAATTCATTTAGTCGGATTAAACGAACCCGGGCCCAAAGCTAAGTTGTGTGTTGAGTAAGCCAACTCAAATTTAGAATTTCAAAGTGGTGGGACCCACTTGACTTACATCAATGTTTGACATTTGATGGAAGTGGTTGGCTACCATTAATGCCATCTTTCACACAACTAAAGTGTGTTGAACAAGTATAGACACACTTACTTTTTTTTTTTTTTTTGAAACAATACAACAAAACAACTCATCTCTCTCTTTTACTCTCCCATGGCTGAATATGCTACTCATTGGAGGAGAAAATTTTCTTTCCAATTTTGTTCAAGCTAGCACTTAAAGGAGTCAAAGGAAGGTGATAGGGAAACTCACCATTGAGTTTGGAATTCATTTCAAAGGCTTGGATCTTCCATTACATCCATGAAAGTTTTGAACTTCTCTACCAATCATTGTGAGTATTTCCGCAACTCCTCTTGTTTATTCACACTTGAATCATGGTTAAAATCCTTGACATGTCTTAGAGACACTAACAATTGTATCAGAGCCATATCTAAGTATGTTTATATTTAGGGTTTATATACTTTATTTGGGGATTTTATGTTTTGAGCATGATTTCTCCAAATTGGTAGTTTGGTTATGGTTGGATGATGATGAATTGGATTTGTGCATCTTAGGATTTGAGAAAAATTGATTGGATTATTTTTCCTCAAATTTCACCTCATGGTCGAAAAAAACCCTTATTATGCTCATGGTGATTTTTTGAAAATTAGACATTTGGATGTGTTGTTGGCATGAAATGTATGTTAGATGTTGATTTAATTGGATTGAAATCAAATTGCATGATAATTTTTTGTCAAAGCCATGAGCTATAAGCATGCTGGAATGGATTGATTTTTCCTCAATTTTGTGTTGGACATGAATTTGAGAATTAAAGCATGATTAATTAGATTAATTGATATTTTAGAAATATTGGAATAATTAATTAATTATGGTAATTGCACTTTAATTAGGTTAATATGTTATTTGGAATAATAAGATAATTTAATTTTGTTGTAATTGGGCGTAATGGGCTTTGTTGGGCCAAGTATGGTTTTGGACAATTGGGTTGGATCCAATTGGGCCTCTAAAAAAAATTTAATTGGGCCTAATGGGCCTAAATTGATTTTTGGCATAGGGTGATTCCTATTTGGGCGTTGGAATTTTGGGTTTGATCCATATTGGCCAAAGCCCACGCCTAATGAATTAATTGAAAGCCATAGGACTTTAATTGAATAGTATTGATACTAATTGGGCCTTTGAGACCCATTTAGATTAGATTTAGAATCTAAGTCTAAAAGGCACATAAATAAGTGTAATTATTTAATTTGGAATTAAATTAGAATTAGTATTGAATACAATTTAAATTGGATTCAAAATTATAGTTTGATATAATTCAAGAATACGTATTTTGAGTATTTATTCTTAAACGAGTTGGACTCGCGCAAATCAAATTTTTGAACATTGGATGGTCATTAATTCAAATATTAATTAATTGGATTAGATTGATTGAATAACATGCTTTGTGTGAATACTTGGATGTATTTGCATGAATAATGTATATCAGATGGATATTAGAAGGGTGATGGTAATTTTGGAAATTGTTGTAATAAATTTAGAATTTATTTAAATTGGACCTGCGTGTCCAGCCTATATCTCAATTCTCTTTGTATTTCTCTTCTCACCAATTCCCCTCAATGTAAATGAGATTTCTTTAATGTATTATGTAATTGGGTAGAAGTATGAATAGTTCTAGCGGGAGAGAGGAAATGATGAGATTTGTTCTAGGAACAATTTGTTATATATCCATCTGCATATCGTTATTAATTTATTCGCGCCTTATTATGCTTTTAGAATGCATGATTAATGGTGTATGATGAGACCTAATCAAAGATAATAAATTGGTTACCAAGCGTTTTCCTTCCATTGAGTGGTTTTCTATCAAGATCCAAGATTGGCATTAGTTGTTGGCCAAAGTCAAGATCAATGTCCATCGCGGATGTTTTTTGAACCACGAAAGCTTTATTCTATATCACATGTCTTGGGCGATTGTGACTTGTTGGCCAAAGTCAAGGTCACTTCTAGTTCATCGACGTGGATTACGAAGATTTCCCACTGTCAATGGGTCGCGCTTAACTGGAATCATTAAGTTTGTTAAGCCAAATCCAATACTTAGTTGATTCATAGAAAATGGTTAGGAAATATATATTGGATATATATCTCGGACTTGGAGGTCCACCTATCAGATCTATGAATTGGATGTGATCCAATTGATCTTAGAGATCTACCTAGTTAAGTTTCATACAGCTTGTTGGCCAAAGTCAAGGTTGTGTGTTATTTAACGAGATCCTAACAGTAGGAAACTAGGTTTCCCGAGTACTCCACAGAAGGTTAGAGGTTCGCCGAAAAATAGTGGGAGGCTAGTATTAAATTTACAATTTCGTTTAATACTTACTTAATCGCGCTCTTTTAATTTATTTATCGTTGTTATAAATATATTGTTGGACTACTATTGAATATTGCTTTCTTGGAACAGTTAGACTGTACATGACACTACTCCACTTGTAGTTGGTTATAGAGTTGGACTATAGTAACTATTACATTTTGAGTGTACCCGAAATCGTTGATTGGATAGTTGGACTATTACAATCGAGATGGCTGGAAAGATTAGCGTTAAGGGACATAATCCTGGGTGACAATGTCTTTAACGACTCCAATTTTCCAGATTGGGAAATGAATCTCAGGATAGTCCTGGGAGCTGAGAAGTTACTCTATTGGACAGAGAAACCTCTCGGGCCCTGAGCCTAGAGTTGAGCAAATAGTAGAGCATGAGCTTAGGAAGACTCATCGTGATGATAACTTTAGTGCTCAATCTGTTATGCTTGCCGCGATGACTCTTTAATTTCGTCGTCAGAACTAAGGATTAGATCCTTATACCATGATGTTGAAATTAAAGGATCTTCATAGATCTAACCTTAGATCTTAGAAGTAAGAATTGCAAAAGAAGATCTTTCGCTCGCGTATATCAGAGGGTACATCTGTCGAGCACTAGGTGTTGCAGATGATTGATGACATCGAACAGCTAGGTTAGCTGGGCATTACCTACGAGGTTGAGACTTTCATAGATTTGATCTTACAGTCTTTGCCCGAAGTTGGGGCGGGTTCATTATGAACCAAGAGAAAACTCTTGGAGAGTTAATGGATATGCTCAAGGAGGCAGAACCAGAGCTTCCAAAAGGGCAATAAGCGCAAGGCATATCTTACTTCGACATCCCAGATGGCCAAGGCTTGGCCGAAGGCTTCTGGGTGTGAAGAAAAAGGGCAAAGGTAAAATCGTCACAGTCTTCTGGGAAGACAAATGACATATCCCAAGATGTCAGCCTAAACTAGGGCAAACAGGGTCACTGGATGCGTCACTGCCGTATGGACAAGGCAGATATGAATAAAGTGAAGGCGAACAAGGCTCCGACTTCATGTATGTTTGTTATTGTAATAAACGTGTCCACTACTGGATTTAAAAATTAGAGTTTTGATACTGGATGTGGTACATACATATGTACTGATGTGTAGGATCTACTGATTAGCAGGAGACTAGCTTCAGATGAGATCAACATGCGAGTCAGAAATGGGATGAGAGTCGCTATTTTGGTGTGGGAACCTAGTTTTGGAACTCCCATTTGAGCATGTACTTAAATTAGGAAACTGTTATAACGTACTTAGTTTGACTAGAAACATTATCTCTATATCTAGTTTAACCTGTTGCGGTATACCTTTATGTTCCAGAACACTGGGTGTTTTGTTTATAAAGATGATATTGAAATATACACATTAGTTGTGAATAACAGTATTTATATTTCGAATATAAATGAATCTCAAACATATAACATGACAAACAAAAGGCTCAAACTGAGTAAATCAGATGAGACTTATTTGTGGCATTGTTATTTGTGACACATTAATAAGAATCGTATATACACTCTTTGGAAGAATGGATACTTGGACGGATTTGATTCCAATTCAAATGACGTCTGCGAATCTTGTTTATTCGGCAAAATGCCTAAAATACCTTTTAGCGGTAAGGGTGTACGTGCCACCGAGCTGATAGCCATCGTTCATGGTGACGTATGTGGGCCCATATCTAGCCAGGCTAGAGGTGGATATCAATACTTCGTAACATGTACGGATGTTGTATAGCGTTATGGTTATGTGTGTCTTATGAAACACAAGTTGGAAACATTTGATAAATTCAAAGAGTTTCGACACGAATTAGAGAAAAATAGACTGGGAAAAGTATTAAAACATTACGGTTGGACCGTGATGGAAAATACTTGTACAATAAGTTTCTCAATTACTTGAAAGAGTATGATATTCTTTCACAGTGGACTCCTCCCGGAACACCTCATTGAGTGGTGTGTCTGAACGGAGAAACTGAAAACTGGCTTTCTCATTCCTGAAGATTTGGGGATGTTAAGCATATAATTAAACGTTTGGATGGTACCAAACTAGAACCCAAAACGGATAAGTGCCTATTTGTAATTGGTTATCTTAGGGAAACCAATTTCCACAACACATAAGAGAACAAAATATTTGTTGCTCTCCATGCGGTTTTCCTTAGAGGAATTCCTAAATGCAGTGGTAAGTGGGAGGAAAGTAAAACTCGATGAAAATCAGAGTAATACTGTTCATGGCACCGATCTCTAACAGAACACGAACAGTTAATCATGGATGAGACTGTTCCACAATCTTCTAATACACAAGAACCGAGTAGGTTGGAGAGAGTCAGAAAACAACCTAAGAGGTATGGGTTTCTGATCTCACCTCACGTAGACATTAGTCTTATTGAGGATAATGAATCGGCTACATATAAGGAAGTGATACGAGGTATCGACTCCATTTATGGCAAAGTTCCATGAAGTCCGAAATGGATTCCATGTATACAACCAAGTTTGGACACTAGTTGATGTACCAGAAGGAATTATGCCTATTGGTAGCAAATGGGTCTTCATGGTGAAGACAGACATGGATGGCAATATACAAACGTACAAAGCTAGGCTTGTAGCGAAAGGGTATCGTCATCAACATGGTGTCGATTACGAAGAAACATTTTACCCGTTGCCATGATTAAATCCATTCGGATAATGCTTGTTATTGTTGCATATTTCGATTATGAAATATGGCAGATGGGCGTCAAAACCGCTTTCCTTAACGGAAACCTTTTGGAGGATGTTTTATAAAACAACCTGATGGTTTTTATCGCGCTAAAATATGTAAACTAGGTTTGCAAGTTAAATCGATCTATTTATGGATTGAAGCAAACATCGCGTCCTTGGAACCAACGTTTTGATGAGATCATAATGGTATATGGTTTCATTCAAAATGAGGATGATTCTTGTGTATATAATAAGGTTAGTGGGAGCGCACTGACAATGATTGTCCTATACAATAATGATGTATTGCTTCTTAGCAATTACATTCCCATAGTAAAATTGATGAAAGCTTGGCTTTCATTAAAATTCTCCATGAAACTCTTGGGAGAGGCAACCTTTATTCTAGGAATAAGAATCTACTAGGATAGATCTAAAAGTTGTTGGCACTCCCCGAGAACTCGTACATTGACAAACATGTATGTGACCTGGTATTTCATATGCTTTGAGCATCTGCGGTCACTATTAGGCCGATCCAGGTGATGGTCACTGGATTGATGTTAAGAATATCCTTTAGTATCTTAGACGAACTAAGGATGATTTCTTAATTTATGGAGATGGAGAACTTGAGGTGACTGGGATCACCGATGCAAGTTTCCAAACCGATAAAGACGACTATAAGTCGCAATAAGGGTACATATTTTTATTTGAACAACGGAACAGTGAGCTAGAAATCTTCCTAGCAAGATATTGTTGCCGATTTAATAAAAAATGGATTATATTGTTGCGGCTGAGGCAGCAAAAGAAGCATTTTGGATCTATAAAATTCCTAATTGGGTTTGGAGTAGTTCTGTTAGCATCTGAGCTGGGCTACAACACAGGCTAAAGAACCACGGTCTCATCAATGATCCAAGTATGTACTTCGACGGTTTCATCTGATTCATAAGATCATACATCATGGCGATGTCAAGACCCCATCAGATGACAACCTTGCATATCCGCTAGCGAAAGCGATTTCTCAACATAAGCATGAGCAACCTATACATAGTTCATGCGTTAGACACTTGAGTGATTGGCTATAGGCCAAGTGGGAGATTGTTGGACAAATATGACCCATAGCATCAGTAGGACACAGAAACTGGGCGGCGCATGCTGTTCCGGGCTCGCGGCCCGATTGGGAGTACGGAGTAGCCCACGGGGGACTAAACCGGAGAATAAAGGAGTCGCCACCCGGTGTGAACCGGGAAATGATTTAAGGCCGCACTCACCCCTCGCAATGGAAGACCTCAAACCGTTGGGTTCGGAATGGTCCCTTACTTATGTCATTTGTAATGAATGAATTTGTGCAATTTTAACCAAGTCTACTTAACATACATATTGGTCAAAGTAGTCTAAATTCTTATAAAGCCTAAATCTAGGTTTGCATGCTTCAAAAGTAAACTTTTATAACGGCAAACATATGATATCATACAATGAGTATGTTGAATTACCCAAACATGGAAAATAAATAACGACCTAAACATAACGTAAGTTAAACTCCTATTGCGAAAGAAAATAACTAAATCATGCATAAAGAAAGAAAATTCTAGCTATTGAATCATGCTTAGGATAAACAACATACTAACAACCTAATCATGCTCAAATACATGGTTGGATAAAACGAAATGCGTGTGTCTCTCAGGTAGTACGTGGCGTTGTATCCCGAGTACAAACCGCAATACCGTCCATTCGGATTCGGCTACGGAATTTACGTCCGGGTTTCCATCCAAAATACCACAAAAGGGAACACGCATTCCGTTCATCCGGAAGTCACATCATGCCTCAACAAACGACTCTCATGCGATAATATATTAAAATAAATAAAAGAAACGAAAGATGATAAGTAAAAAGGGTGCCCTCAGGCCTAACCTCTTTTGTCGTCTCACGAAAGCGCGTTACACGGCCGTCGGAAGGGTTGATGTTCCGCAACTTTTCTGGTTCACTGGTTCAACGTATTCCCTCACTGTTTCACTGTTTTTCTCGCTGTTTTCACTTCGTTTCACGGTGTTTCTGGTCACGGTATTTGGCTTACTGGTTTGCGGTATTTAGGCAGATTTTGGGGGTGCAGTTCGCGGGTTTTGCGTGGCTGTTTTGTGCAGTTTTAAGGGCTGATTCGGGTGCTTACTTGAGCTGATTTTGGGGCATGAACTGGGCAGTTTAGGCGTGGATTTCAGGGGGTGAAATAGGTCAGATTTGCGTGAGTTTCAGGGGCTGAAATGGAGACAGTTTGGGCGTGAATAATAGGGCTGTAATGGGGCAGTTTGGGCGTGAATTGTAGGGCTGTAATGGATGGCTAATAGGCGTGAATAATGGGGCTGTTTTGTGAGGCTAATAGGCGTGAATAATGGGGTAGAATGAGAGGGCTGGATGAGAGGCTAATTGTCGTGGGCAGTGGCTGAAATAAGGGGGTTGATAGGCGCACTTCAGGGGTTGATTTGGGGCTGTGTGGCGTGGACAATAGGGGCAGAAAAATGGTGTCTTTGGTGTGGACTATAGGGGCTGATTTGGAGCTGACTTGCGTGAGCAATAAAGGCAGAATGAGGGGGCTGGATGAGAGGCTAATGGGCGTACATAAGAGGGCTGTTTTGGATGGCTAGTAGGGTGTGTTTGAGGGCTGTCTTTGTGAGGCTATTTGGGGGCAGTGAAGGGCGTCAGCTTTAGGGGAATTAAGGGTGGTTTATATAGGCAAAGGGGGGTGGGTTACTTGTTTAAGAAGGAGAAGGAGGATGCTAAGTCATTGGTGTGGGGTTAGTGAATTATTTAGTGGTTAGAGTGATTAGGGGCTTTTTGTGATTTGTTGTTTGCTTTATTGAATTTGTGGATGTTTTTGTTGAATTTGTTGGTGTATTTCACATGGGTGTGGGGGAGGAACCTTGACTTATTTGTTGAAAGGTGAGGTGAGTGGGGTTGTTTTGTTGAAAATGGGGGATAAGGTGGATTTGGTGTTAAATGTGTGGGGATAAGGTGGATTTGGTGTCAAATGTGTGGGGATAAGGTGGATTTGGTGTCAAATGTGTGGGGTATGCATGGTAGAAGGGTAATTGTTGTTTGAATTTTGAATGGATGGGTGAAATTAGTGTGTTGGGCGTGGACTTCATGGTTGGTGGGCTTGGTGTTTAGGTGAGCATAGAGTGGTTTGCGGGGATTTCGGGCCAATGATATACCTCGAAACGAAGATTCAACAAGCGAACTCCGAGCGAATTCAACGAATTAAAACCAATGATGTGTCAATTCTTGACCTCTCCTTTCCGACGACCATTTGCCGCGACTTCCACGACTTAAAGGTAGTGCCTCCTTACGAGGCTCATCATCGGGTTGGTATGCAAAAATGCAATGCCTACAGCATCACTATTTGTAAAAGACATGTTGTCCTTTGTACAAATTAACTATGTGACAAAGGAAATTGCTATTTTATCATTTTGTAATTGGATTACTTGGATATATAAATGATAAAGTCCTTATGATTAGTTACGGATTAATAAGATATGAGATAGTATTAATCCACGAAAGGTTTAATGATTAAATATCCCTAGTCGTAGTATTATCGAGACTGGACATCGATAATGCGGAATAGGCTAGTATTACACTTGTGCGCGTTATGGAAGCTTAACAGCATAGTTCTCTTATATTTAAGTATTGGATACTTATGCAAGTGTGAAAGGAGGTTCTGTTAGCCGTTGGATCGGGAACAGCTTCGCTCTGGATAGACCCATCGGAATCTCATTGGTAGTATGACTATGTGTCTATGGGAATCCGAATCAGGGTAGGTGTATTTGTTTTTAACCTGAGACTTGCATCGCTAATACTTGCGACAATCAGTACGTTTTGTTTTTGGTCGTCCAGGGCTTTAACAGGTTCTGTGTATGCCTCTTCTGGGTTTATTGAGAATCGTAGTGTATTGGGTGTGATGTCAAGATGAAAGTATCACTTCAGTCATATGGAGATGATGATCACGCAGGGATACATAACTAGTACTCTCAAATGCTGCAGCTATTGGGATAGTATGACTAGGTCATGATTATCCGATTACAGAGACTAGTTACTAGTGATCCGATATATGCTTCGTACAGGGCATACACAATTCTAGCCCCAGGCCTAGCATGTGACATCTGATACTGGATCCCAATACGCAATACATTGTATACTACGCCTGATACAGATTATATATATTCCATGTTGAATATATTTCTTGAGAATTGGGTAGGCACGCTGCTTTGCTAGAATCCAACCATGTCTTGTAAATCGGTAAGAACGTGGTACCGGGTACACACATATCCAAGAATCTCTTGGGTCGCTTCCCAAAGATTCACCGATGACATTTGACTCGAACAGAATTAATCTGGGATTAATTATAAGAGAGAAATAATTAATCTAGGATTAATTGCGTCATGAATTAATCTGGGATTAATTCGTGAAAAAGAGATAACGCGATTAATTTGAAATTAATCGGCAAAGTAAATTTAATAGTTAAATTGGATTTTACTATTTAATTTATTTAATTGAGCTAAAATAATATATCAGATATATTAATTGAAATTGGATTTCAATACGGAATTAAAATTGGATTTTAATTCAAGCGAACGAATTAATTTGGAATTTATTCGTAAGCGACTTTCGTAATAATTTTGCTAGGAATTATTATATAATTAAATTGGATTTAATTATTTAGCGACGAAAAATTCGTTTAGTCGGATTAAACGAACCCGGGCCCAAAGCTAAGTTGTCTGTTGAGTAAGCCAACTCAAATTTAGAATTTCAAAGTGGTGGGACCCACTTGAATTACATCAATTGTTTGACATTTGATGGAAGTGGTTGGCTACTATTAATGCCATCTTTCACACAACTAAAGTGTGTTGAACAAGTTTAGACACACTTTTGTTTTTTTGAAACAATACAAAAAAACAACTCATCTCTCTCTTTTACTCTCCCATGGCCGAATATGCTACTCCTTGGAGGAAAAAATTTTCTTTCCAATTTTGTTCAAGCTAGCACTTAAAGGAGTCAAATGAAGGTGATAGGGAAACTCTCCCTTGAGTTTGGAATTCATTTCAAAGGCTTGGAGCTTCCATTACATTCATGAAAGTTTTGAACTTCTCTACCAAAAATTGTGAGTATTTCTGCAACTCCTCTTGTTAGTCATACTAGAATCATGTTTAGGATCCTTGGCATGTCTTAGAGACACTAACATCTTCAAATTGCCGAGAGCCCTAAAAAGTTTTGATTTTGATCATTTTGGTCCTAGTTTGTCAAAACAAGCTTAGATGATTTCCAATCAATACCAAAATGATTTGTATATCTTATATACATCAAAATAAAACACATATATGAAAAGCCCCAATTTTGGTTTAGATTAGAACCCTAAATTTTTCAAATTAACTAAAATTAATTCAATACAACATTTTAAACTAATCTCTACAACACCAAACAAGTCTCACCACTTTGAAACAACTTAAGAACAATTCTAGGTCATCAATGAGTGGCCTAAAAACTCTAGAATGACAACTAAGTCATCTAATGACTAAAAGAGAGCTTATTAACACTTAACAAGCTTACTTTAATTACATACATGCATACATCTTTCATTCAATCTTCCAAAATTCTCAACACAAAACTAAAAGAGTAGAAAAACATGAAAACAATATATGTTGTAGCTAAGAATAATAGAAACACATTTTTGCTTGTAAAGAAAGGTTAAAATTACTTACTAATCTTCAAGTTTTCTTTGAAAATCTTCTTAGCACTTCTCTTTTTCTTTCAAGCCTTTTTTTTTTTTTTGTATTTTGGAGGCTTAAACTTATGGAAGTAAATGAAAAAATAAAACCCTTATATACTTAGGGTTATGGCCGAAAATTGGCTTAGAAAAAGACAAAAAGATATTTTCCAATCTAATCAAATTAAAGAAGTCAAAATCAAATTGATAACCTTATTCTTTAGATGTAAAAGTCAAACATTTACACTTTAGTCATTTCCAAATTTAAATATCAACTTAGATATTTTGTATTTCAATTACTTTAATTATTTAACATTTAAATAATTAAATAATTACTTAAATACAAATATCTAAATATTTGTATTATATTGACTTTAAATAATCCAAATACATATATTAATGATATATGTCAAATTTCATAATTTGATAATTAATTATTGTGTATTTAATAAAATCATATATTAAATACAAATACATATTATTTAGTAAATGACCAGAAAACCCTTATGCATGTATATTTCCGTTTAACCATTAAACGATTTATAAATAATCAAAATTATTCATGAATGTTGCCCTAGTGCTCTACGCGTATATTTCGTTATGTGATACTCTCTAAGTTCAGGTATATCCGTCAAGAAATCAAATTTTGTGTCCATAATTTACCCTCCCGTAAATTATGACAACCACATATTAAACTTGATGAGTTTGATCCCAACATTAAAGAACCTGAGATGGAATCATAAATCCAACTAGGTGAAGAATCTACAACACAGGTTCTACGTAAGTCGAATAGAATATCAAGGCCTCCTGAGAGACTGTTTTTAACATCTGATGTGAGCCTTGATGTTCTCCTATTGGAGGAAACATATCCGAATACGTATAAGGAAGCGATATTTGATATCGATTTAGGAAAATGGAAGGAAGCCATGAAATCTGAAATGGATTCAATGCATGCCAATCAAGTCTGGGACCTAGTTGAACTTCGAGAAGGAGTTAAACCTATTGGTTGTAAATGAGTTTATAAAAGGAAGCGAGGGCCCGATTGAAATGTGGAAACCTTTAAGGCCCGACTGGTAGCGAAAGGTACACTCAACTTTCAGGGATTGACTATGAGGAAACTTTTTCACCAGTAGCCATGCTAAAATCCATTAGGATCATTTTGGCCATTGTTGCATATCAAGACTATGAGATATGGCAGATGGATGTGAAAACTGCTTACCTAAATGGATTAAGAGGATATCTATATGGAACAACCAGAGGGTTTCGTATCCATTGAGACTTCAAACTTTTGGTTTCTATTAAGGTCCCAATATCATAAACAAGCATGAAACAAGTGTGAATACAAATCAACGAAGTTGCAGAATACTCACATCGATCGGTTGAGCGACGCTTTGACGAACAAAATCGATTTTCTGCCCTTATAGCAGCTCACGACAGTGACAGAAACAGCCCACTACATTTTTGGTTTTTGACTCCAAGTTTTGAGCTCCAAGCTTCGTCAAATGATTCCCGGCTCATGGGTGGACTTCCCTATCACCTTCGCATGTCTCTCGAAGTGCTAGCTCTTGTGATTTTTGCCATAAAAATCACCACACATGCTTCCCATTTCCTCTTGGTTCTCGGCAGTTCACTGCCAAAACAGAAGAAATTTTGCCCTAGCTTGGGCGTGAGATGTAGAGAGAAAGAGAGAAGAGAAATGTGTGTTAGTTAGTTGGAAAAGTGTATCTCATACACTTATATATTTTCCATAAATAAAATGAAAGATTTACCACCTTTTTGGCTTTCAAAAATTCAAATGGTAAATGCTTTCCAACAACTCCAACAACTACCATCAATCTATCAATGGTCACATCACTCAAAGTGACATGATTTGACGCTTGATGTGATGCTAGATGTGACTAGTGATTTGACGCTTGATTTGACTTGCGTACCGCACTCAAATTCGAAATGTGAATGCGCTCGCAAATAATCTCAGGCTCGGGTTTGCTAATTCCAAATTAACGAATTTTCCGTTGCGACGCAATTAAATGATTACGCCTAGCGAACTCACTATTCAAATCACTAACGAATTAATTCTAAATTAACTCGTTCGCCCGAATTAAAATCTAATTTTAATTCCGCGTCGAAAACCAATTTCGTTTAATATATCAAATATATTAATTTAATCGATTAATTCCAAATTAATCGTTATCTCTCTTTTATTGATATTTTATCCCAGATAAAATATCTCCGCAATTAATCCCAGATTAATTTTCTCTCTCATCTAATTAATCCCAGATTAATTAAAAGTTCGAGTCATACGACATCGGTGAATCTTCAAGAAGTGACCCATGAGATCGCCGGATATGTTGGCAGTAAATTCGGTCGTCAGACTATCCGAACACGTTAGTACCTCGTACTACGTTTATACCGATTTACAAGACAAGGTTGGCTTCTAGCAAAGCGCCATGCCTACCAAATTCTCCACAAATATCCTTACAGGAATAAATGATCTATATCAGGCGTAGTATACGTAGTATTGCGTATTTATGTCCAGTATCGGATGATCACGTGCTAGGCCTGGGGTTGGAATTGTGTCTGCCCCGTACGAAGCACATGTCGGATGTCTGGTAACTAGTCTCTATAATTGGATAAACATGACCTTGTCATTTTATCCTGATGACTGCAGTACTTAAGAGTACTAGTACCGTATCCTACGTGACCATCATCTTCATATAACTGGAGTGACACTTCCGTCTTGACATCACACCCAACACACTACAATTCTCAATATACCCAGCATTGGCGTACACAGAACCTGTTAAAGCCCTGGACGACCGTAACCAAAGTATATTGATTGTCGCAAGTATTAGCGGTGCAAGTCTCAGGTTAAGACCAAATACACCTACCCTGATTTCGAACTTCCATAGACACATAGTCATATAACCAATGGAATTTCGAGGGGGTCAATCCAGAGCGAAGCTGTTTCCTGTACCATCGGTAAAACATAAGCTCCTATTACACTTGCATGAGTATCCTATACCCAAATATATGAGAACTATGATGTTGTGCCCTCACAACGCGCACAAATGTAATACTAGTCTTTTACGTATTAATCAATGTCCAATCTCGATAATACTCTGACTAGGGATATTTAATAATTTATCCTATGTGGACTGATACTGTCTCATATCATTCTCTGTCCAGGAAAATTGTGTATTCCTAATGCGGCTTGGGTATTGAGTAGCAATGGGGAACACCAGAAGATAAGTTCGAGATTACTCAAACCTGAAGCAAAGGTGTGGTTCCATTTTGTGACCCGGTCGTTGTTACCAGGATCACACATTACTTATGTCACAAAGCAACGCATGATCCTGTTATATTGCATTATGGAGGGCCTTACTATTGATGTTGGACAGTTAATCTCAACAAATATAGCCTGGGCTGCGAGATCAACACAGGCAGGTCTGTTATACTGCTACCTGATCATATCACTTTGTACATTGGCCATGGTGCCTGTTGATCCCAGAGAAGAAACAATGCAACCCATGACAGCTTTAACAGCCCGCATAATCCAGCAACTCCGAACAGAGAGACAAGCTCAAGCCGGAGCATCTTCTTCCGCACAGCAGCAACAACAACCACCTCAGCCACCACCAAGATCATCAAGGCCTCGCACTATTACTCAGGAAGTTCGTCGTTTGGGATCTCGTGTGGATTATATGCTTCAATATAACAGAGCAATCGGCCATGCACTACAACAAATGGCAAATGATTTGCACATTACTGTTCCAGAGTTCCCTGACCCACCATCTGACGACAGCGACGAGGACGAGACTGACGCGTAAACTCGGTATCATTGTTCCTACCTTTTGTTTATGTTTTGAACGCATTGGGGACAATGCTTAATTTAGGTTTGGGGGTGCAAAACTTTTGTGTTAAAATTTCGTTAAAATTTTTCATTTATGCAACAGAATCCCGTTAAAATTTTTCGTTTTTGCATGATTTCGATTTAATTTTAGTAATTTTATTTCCGTATTTCGTTTATTTGTGTGTTTTTAAAATCCATAAAAAATGTCTGATGATTTGATTGTTTGTTTAGTTAAAAAGTTTTAGGAAAAGATAAATGCTAATTGTACTTATATCCCTAATTTGAATTTCTTATCTAAATCAGACTCGCATGCATTATTAAAATAGTTTAATAAGAAGTTAGATAATAAGGAGTTTACAAAGTGACTAGTTAAAATAATCGGTGGTTAATGAATGACCGTTTATCTGAGCATCTGTTTTTGTCTACAACAATTATTATTATGTGGGGTATGTAAAAAAAAACAAAAAAAATGTCTGAGATCCGAGTTATTAAGTCTGTAAGGGTGTTCAACACCTAGTGCCCTAAAGCCAACTGGTTTAGGAGTCACTGGCCCAAAGCTCGTTACATGGATCGAAGATACTGCAAAAATATATATATATCTGAAGTCTGAGTAATTAAGTTCGTAGGGGTGTCTTAACACCTGGTGCCCTAAAGCCAACTGGTTTGGGAGTCACCGACCCAAAACTCGCTACATAGACGGAAGGTATTGTATATAAATAAAAAAAAAATCAGAAAATCAGAAAAATTACATACCTCACCTGAGTTGATCATGGTAGGCAGAACTTTTTAGATACTCAGATTGGTTTGACCCATTAACTATTGAGAATTGAGACAAAATCACTGAGTTAATAACTTAGAATCAAAGCTATTTATTGGAGTATTCACACACACACATATAGAGCCTGATTTAGATATGTTGTTCAAACAAAAAGATTTTGGTAGAGATATGCATTTTGAAGGTTTCTCTAACTTTGATACTAAACATTCTCTGAGGACGATCTTTATTCTCTTTTCGCTTGTCTTTTTGCTTTTGTGTGCATTAGTTTTAATACTTTTTTACTTTTGTAAAATGTTTGTGGGTATCATTGCTGTAAACCCTCACGAGACTACAACTCGTCCACTAGGGACACCTAGGGGTTTAAAGGCTTGTTGCATACGCTAAATGCAACCGTGATCCCTACGAAAGTGGCTTACTTAAATTTTATTATGTTATTTTATTTTATATTTTGCTCGAGGACTAGCAAAATGTTAGGTTTGGGGGTGTGATGAGTGGTATTTATATCACTATTTCCCACTCATTTAACCTAATATTTTGTATAGTTTCTTGAGTCTTGTGAATATTTTGATGTGTTTTGTGTTATTTTGTAGATAAATATAGTTTCAGGACATTCTGGAGGTGATTTGGAGCAAAACTGTGAAAATTGGCAAAAAAGGGCATTTCGGTAAATTGTCAGCGTCGCGACGCCAAGACCTTACGCGTCGCGACGCCTAACGTGCACTGGAGTCTGCTAACGTGCGCCGGGTCAACAGGTCAGAATTTGAGAAGTTTGACTTTGCTAAAATGCGCCGTGCCACGTGTCACCATCACAACTGATATGCTAACGTGCGATGTGCCACGTGTCATCATCCTACGGTGCCGACACTCTCAATTGCCACGTGTGCCACGTGTCATCCATGTCATTGCCACATCATCGGTCAACGAGTCAACTATGCCACGCGTCGTGCCACGTCATCGTCCACATCAGATGGTCAACCGAGTCAACATGCCATGTCAGCATCAGCCAATCACGCCGTGACACGTGTCACAATCCTACGGTGCCGACAATTGATCTCAGCCGCTTTGCCACGTCATTGCAATAATTGAGCTCTTAGCCGCCTCGCCACGTGTCGCCTTATCCTCTTATCCGAATCGCCACGTGTCAAGCCGTCATTGTGCCACGCATCACTGTTTCAGCGTAGCGACGCCAAAGGACTTGGCGTCGCGACGCCAGATGCCCATCTGCGCCTATAAATTCAGCTTCGAATTTCAGAATTGAATGTACCTTCCTCTCTCTTCAATTCTTTCTAAAGAGAGAGTTTCTCTCTCTAGATTTTTTAGTTTTTTTTTTTTTTTTTTTAGTTTTTAATTTTGTAAATAATTTTAATAACGTTTTGTAATAATAGTAATTTAATTTTTACTTTTTATTTTTTACAGTTTTTACTATTCACCATGAAAAGGTAACTTCCCCAGCTAAGGTGAAAGGTAATTCTTTTACTGTTACTATTTAGATTAATCTCCCTTAAAAATAATATATTCACTATTTAAAATACTGACTTAAAAATGATACCGCTATATTGGTCGGTTGGTAATTTAATTTTAATCTGGTTTTAAACCTGACTAATAAAGGATAGCGCCATATTGGTCGGTTGGTAATTTAATTTTAGTTCCGCCTTTATGGCTGGTTGGACTTAATTTGACTTAATCAGGATACCGCTAGATTGGTCGGTTGGTAATATTATCACAAGTTTATATATTATTTTATGGGAGATATCTAAATTAGTAGTAGTAAAAGTAATTTCTTTTGCCTTAGCATTTTATTTCATTTGTAATTTACTTTTCAGCATTTTACTCACCGCAATTACTTTTCAGCATTTTCATTTTATGTCTTTTAAGTTTTTACTAGCCCTAGCTATGTGTCATAACTAAGTAAATAATCTAGGGTTGTGATGAAATCCAATATCACCGGTTTATAAGGGTTAAATTATAATTTGGGTAATATAAAGATTTATTTATTGAGTCTTAATCTTAATGCTTTTTATTAACTGGTCACTAATAAATTTGATAAGTAATTCCTTTTACCTTAACATTTTATTTTATTTTTACTTTTCAGCTTTTACTTTATGTCTTTTACTTTTCAGTATTTTTTACTTTATGTCTATTACTTTTAAGTTCTTACTAGCCCTAGTTATGTGTTAGTTATCTGGGGTTGTGATGAATTCTAATATCACCGGTTTATAAGGGATTATTTTATAGTTTGGGTAATTTAAAGGTTACTTATTAAGTCTTACGCTTAATGCTTCTTGTTGTCTGATCACCAATAAGATTGATCTGGTAAATCTAAAATGAACTAGAAAAAGGGATTTTAGGTTTCAGCCTTAGACTTAATAGCCCACGATCTTCCTTGAGGGTAGATAACCCTTTAATAAATTTCCTTACAGGATATGAATATACCTGTCGGGCGGGGGTAGCCATAATTGGAACTTAAACTTAATGAATCCAGATAATTTGGTTGACATAGACATATGGTTCAATTAGGTTAAACTGGGTATTTGTGTCTGACCATCGACAGAGGCTTACACATAATTTAGTGTTCCAGCTTAGTAAACTAATTTATTACACAAACATAAAATAACCACTTCATCTTTAAAATGATATTAGGGATGATGCAAAGTGTGATATAGGGATGACATCCTTATCATAGGAAATGATATAGGGATGATGCAAAGTGTGAAAGCCTACCTTTGCAAGAACTTCTCCATGAAAGATATGGGTGAAACTTACTATATACTAGGTATAAGGCTCTACCGAGATACAATTAGGAAGCTTATAGGGTTGTCACAATCGACGTATATAAAGAACCTTTTAGAAATGTATAGTTTTACCAACTGCAAGGCAGTAAATGTACCTTTCCGATACGGCATACATCTTTTAAAGAAAATGGCACCTCAAACTGAGGAAGAGAGATTTAGGATGTCTAACTTGCCATATGCTTCTTGTATTGGAAGCATAATGTATGTTATGTTATATACTAGACCTGACATTAGTTTCGGCATTAGTGTGACCGGCCGATATCAATCTGATCCAGGTAATGATCATTGGACAACCCTGAAACATATCCTAAAATATCTTAAAGGCACCAAGGATAAGTTTCTGATATATGGAGAAGATGAGCTACAAGTTAATGGTTATATAGACTCTGAGTTCCAGGGAGATCCAGATGATAGAAAATCTACAACGAGATAAATATTTACCCTTAATGGTGGTGTTGTTAGTTATCGATGTTCAAACCAAGGCTCAACAGCTCATTCTACTACTGAGGTAGAATTTATAGCAGCTTCAGAAGCTGCTAAAGAAGTTGTTTAGATTAGAAATTTTATCACAGAACTTGGCATTGTTCCTAGTATTGCGGATTCAATCCCATTGTACTGTGATAATAAAGGAGCCATCGCGCAGGCTAAGGAGCCGAGGGCGTATTCCAAGTCTAAACACGTGGAAAGGAAATACCGCGTAATTAGAGAGATTATTGAACGAAAAGACATAGTGGTTTTAAAGGTTCAAGGACAAGAAAACATAGCAGACCCGCTTACAAAGGCCTTACCTCATAAGTTATTCGATAAACATGTGGCCCATAGCATCACTATTTGTACAGATCATGGTGTTGTTGTACAAATTAACTATGTGACAAAGGAAATTGCTCTTCTATCATTTGTAATTAGATTACTAAAATGTATAAATGATAGAAGGTCCATATGATTAGTTCCGGATTGAGATGATATGAGACAGTATCAATCCATAAAGGTTTAAACATTAAATATCCCTAGTCGTAGTATTATCGAGATTGGACATCGATAATGCGGAATAGACTAGTATTACACTTGTGCTCATTGTGGGAGCATAACAGCATAGTTCTCATATATTTGGGTATAGGATACTCATGCAAGTGTAGTAGGAGGTTGTGTTTTAATGATGGTACGGAAAACAACTTCGCTCTGGATAGACCCCTCGGAATTCCATTGGTAGTATGACTATGTGTTTATGGAAGTCCGAATCAGGGTATGTGTATTTGGTCTTAACCTGTGACTTGCACCGCTAATACTTGCGACAATCAATATACTTTGGTTTTGGTTATCCAGGGCTTTAACAGGTTCTGTGTACGCCTCTTCTGGGTATATTGAGAATCGTAGTGTATTGGGTGTGATGTCGAGATGGAAGTATCACTCCAGTCATAGTGGAGATGATGATCACGTAGGATACAGAACTTGTGCTCTTATAAGCTGCAGCTATCGGGATATTATGACTAGGTCATGTTTATCCGATTATAGAGACTAGTTACCGGAGATCCGATATGTGCTTCGTACGGGGAAGACACATTTCCAGCCCCAGGCCTAACACGTGATATCTGATGCTGGATCGAAATACGTAATACTACGTATACTACGCCTGATATAGATCACATATTCCAGTAAGAATATTTCTGGAGAATTGGGTAGGCACGGTGCTTTGTTAGAAGCCAACCATGTCTTATAAATCGGTAAAAACGTAGTATTAGGTACTTACGTGTTCGGATAGTCCGACGACCAGATTTACTGCCAACATATCCAGGGATCTCATGGGTCGCTTCCGAAGATTCACCGATGATGTATGACTCGCACTTTAATAATATGCGATTAATTAGATGAGAGAGAAAATTAATCTGGGATTAATTTCGGAGATATTTTATCTGGGATAAAATATTAATTAAAGAGAGAATACGATTAATTTGGAATTAATCGAGAAAATAATATATTCGATATATTATACGAAATTGGATTTTGACACGGAATTAAATTTAGAATATAATTCGGGCGAACGAGTTAATTTAGAATTAATTCGTTAGCGACGTGAATAGTAATTTTGCTAGGCAAAGTTATTTAATTAAATTATATTTAATTTCGCCGCAACGGAAAATTCATTAATTTGGAATTACCGAACCCGAGCCCGGGAGTGTTTGCGGGTGCACTCGCATTGCGAATTTAAGTGCGGCCCACAAGTCACATCAAGCATCAAATCATTAGTCACTTTGAGTGATGTGACAACTTGTCACAATTGATTGATGTAAGTGGTTGGAAAGCATTAATTGCTTTTTGGCTCCAAAATTGTATTTGACTTTTGGAAAGGCTATTGCAATTTTTTGGATTTGATTTTTGTGTATTAGATACACAAACCAAATAAACCAACTCTCTCTCTCCATTCACTCTCCTCTCTCTCGGCTTAGGCCATTTTTTTTTCTCCTTTTACTGCAAAAACCGTGAGCAAGGTGAAGGAACTAGGTGATTTTTTTGGCAAAAATTACCAAGTGCTAGCACACAAATGAGTCATCCTAAGGTGATAGGGAACTAATTTCATGAGCATGGAATTACCATTTGCAAAAGCTTGGATCTTGGAGCACCAATGGAGGGATGACCGAATTTGGAGAACACAAAGAGCAGCCCACTGCCGTGAGCTTTCAAGGAGGAGCTAAGGATTTTGTGTTCCTCGCATCGCAAACGATCAATGTAAGTATGTTTCTGCCATATTTCTTGATGTATTCACATGTGTTTCTTGCTTAAAAATAATCCTTGGGACCTTAGAGAAACCCAACAATGGTATCTTGAGCCATTTTGAGCATGAAACATTTTAGGGTTAAAATTGGGTAAAATCAATTTGAGCATGATTTGATGAAATTGTTTGATTGAGTATGCTTGAATGATGTTTAATTGAAGTTGGATATGCTCAATTTCATGAAAATTTGATTGGATCATTTTTTGCCCAAAAATTAGGCTTGGCCGAAACTTGATGAACCCTAAATGTCATGGTATTTTTTGTTTCTTTGATCATTGGATGACTTGAAACAATTGGGTAACGTTAATTTGAGATTTAATTGGATTGAATTTTGAATTGGACAAAATACCCTAAATGCCGTGAATGAGAGAGCATGGAAAATGATTTATTTTTTATTAAAATGTGTTGGACATGTTTTGATGTTAATGAGCATAATTAATTGTACAAATTTGTGTTTTGGAAATGTTAATTTGGGTAATTAATTATGGCATACACTTTAGATTAATTAATTGTGAAATTTGGAATTTTGTAAGTTAATTAATTGGGCCTATTTTGGAAATTGGGCTTGAAAAGTTGTAATTGGGCTTAATGGGCTTGGTTGTACCAAGATTGGTTTAGGCTAAATTGGTTGGATCCAATTGGGCCCAAAACCATTTCTATAAAGTCCAATTATGACTTAATGGACCTTTAATTTTAATTGGGCCTAATGGGCCTAAATTGGTTTCTTGGAAAATAAGGGTGATTCCTTAAATGGGCTTTGGTATTTGGGTTTGACCCATATTGACCAAAAGTCCATGCCTTAGAAATTAATTAAAAGCCCATTGGACTTTAAATTAAATTGACATTGGATGTTAATCGGGCTTTGAGACCCGTAGCGATTAGATCTAGAATCTAAGTCGAAAAGGTACATTAAAAGTGTAATTATTTAATTTGGAATTAAATAAATGAATTAGTATTAAATACAAATTAAATGGATTTAATGTTGTAGTTTAGTATAATTCAAGGATTCGTACTTTGAATACTTATTCGCAAAATGAGTTTGACTCGCGCAAAATCAAATCGTTGTTTGAACATTGGATGGTCATTAATATTCAGATTAATTAATTGGATTAGATTGATTGATAACATGCTTATTTGAATACATGGATGCGATGCATGGATAATGTATATCGGATGGATATTAGATGGGTGGGGCAATTTTAGAAATTTTTGTAATAAATTTAGAATTTATTAATTGGACCTGCGTGTTGACCGGCGTAAACACAAACGTATAACGCAAGCGTACGTATCGTTCAAGTAGTATAAAAAGTATCGATCCCACGAGGACTTAAAATCTTATCTATTAATTTTTATGAGGTCAAATGATTACTAGTATCTATCAGGTTGTTTGATTGATTTGAAATGGCGACGATTCTAAATTTAAAGGCAAGTAACTAAAATTGGTTGAAAAGATATTTTGAGAAAATTTAAAACTATCTAGGGTTGTGATTTATTCCAATATTATTTAAAGATGAAGTGGTTATCTTATAGTTGGGTAAAATATTGATTTATTAACCTGGAACACTAAATTATGTAAAAGCCTCTTCCGATGGTCAATTGCAAATATCCAATTTAACCTAATTGAACCATATGTCTATGTCAACCAAATTATCTGGATTCATTAAGATTAAATTCCAATTATGGCTACCCCCGCCCGACAGGTATATTCCTATCCTGTAAGGAAATCTATTAAAGGGTTATCTATCCTCAAGGAAGATCGTGGGTTATTGAGTCTGAGGTCTTAAGTCTGAGGTCTTAAACCTAAAATCCCTATGTCTAATTCATTTTAGGTTTACCTTATCAAATTTATTAGTGGCCAGTTAATAAAAAGCATTAAGATTAAGACTCAATAAATAAATCTTTATATTACCCAAATTATAATTTAACCCTTATAAACCGGTGATATTGGATTTCATCACAACCCTAGATTATTTACTTAGTTATGACACATAGCTAGGGCTAGTAAAAACTTAAAAGACATAAAATGAAAATGATGAAAAGTAATTGCGGTGAGTAAAATGCTGAATAGTAAATTACAAATGAAATAAAATGCTAAGGCAAAAGAAATTACTTTTACTACTACTAGTTTAGATATCTCCCATAAAATAATATATAAACTTGTGATATTATTTTACCAACCGACCAATCTGGCGGTATCCTGATTAAGTCAAATTAAGTCCAACCAGCCATATAGGTGGTAATTGTTAGACATTATGTCCCATAGCGTCACTGTTTGTAAATGATATTGTATTATTGTACAAAATTAACTATGTGATAATGAAATTACCTTTTGCCGTTTTGTAATATTATTTACTTTGATATATAAATGGCGAAAGTCCATATGATTAATACCGGATTGAGATGATATGAGACAGTATCAATCCATAAAGGTTTAATCATTAAATATCCCTAGTCGGAGTATTATCGAGATCGGACATCGATAATGCGGAATAGACTAGTATTGCGCTTGTGCACGTTGTGAAGGCACAACGGCATAGTTCTCATATATTTAAGTATTGGATACTTATGCAAGTGCGATAGGAGGTTGTGTTTTACCGATGGTACGGAAAACAGCTTCGCTCTGGATAGACCCCGCGGAATCCCATTGGTAGTATGTCTGCGTGTCTATGGGAGGCCGCATCAGGGTAGGTGTATATGGTCTTAACCTGAGACTTACATCGCTAGTACTTGCGACAATCGGTAAACTTTGGTTTTTGTGGTTGGGGACCTTAACCGGTTCTGTGTACACCTCTTCTGGGTTTATCGAGAATCGTAGTGTACTGGATGTGATGTCGAGATGGAAGTATCACTTCAGACATATGGAGGTGATGATCACGCAGGACACAGAACTAGTACTCTATAAAAGGTTGCAACCGTCGGGACAATATGACCAGGTCAGGATTGTCCGATTTAAAGAGACTGGTTGCTTGATGTCCGATATATGTTTCGTACGGGGCAGACACATCTCCAGCCCCAGGCCTAACATGTGATCATCAGATACTGGATCGATGTACGCAATACTACGGTATACTACGCTTGATATAGATCTAATATTCCAGTAAGAATATTTCTGGAGAATTGGGTAGGCATGGCACTTTGCTAGAAGCCAACCTTGTCTTGTGAATCGGTAAGAACGTAGTACTAGGTACGTACGTGTTCGGATTATCCGACGACCGTATTTACTGCCAAAATATCCGGAGATCTCTTGGGTCGCTTCCTGAAGATTCACCTATGATATTTGATTCGGACTTAATTAATCTTGGATTAATTGCGGAGAAACTTTATCTTGGATAAAGTGCCTTGTTTAGAGAGAGAACGATTAATTTAGAATTAATCGATAAAATTATTATATTCGATATAATAATCGAAATTCGATTTCGACGCGAAATTAAAATTAGATTTTAATTCGGGCATACGAGTTAATTTAGAATTAGTTCGTTAGCGACGTAAATAATAATTTCGCCAGGCGCAATTATTTATTTAAATTCGATTTAATTAACGTCGCGACGTAAGTTCGATATTTCGGAAATATCGAACCCGAACGCGTGAGTGCACGTGGGCCCACTTTCATTTGGAAACGTGTGGGGCCCACATGACACATGTCATTATATGCATTATTTAATTGTTAATGCATTGCATGGTGATAGTGTACAATACACTCAATTGTTTTGCATGGAGTTTGAGTGTTTGACACTCTAAGCCATTGCATGGTTTGTGTCATAAGTTTATTATTAATTTAATAAATATTATGGCATAAATATAAATTGATTTTTGGTAACAAAAATGAATCACACAAACTCTCTTCTCTCTCTCAAATTGCCGAAACCTGAAACAGTTTTGGGCTCTCCATTTCTTCATTTTTGTTGCAAAAACTTGAAGAAATTGTGGTTGTTTGGAACATATATTCACACACAAGGCTAGCACCTTCAAGGGATCAAAAAGAGGTGATAGGGAAACCATCAAAGAGCTTGGAATACACAAAACTTGGAGCTTTCCACCTTTTCTCATCTTGGCCGAATCATCCCAACCTTGGAGCTTCCATTTTGGTTTGATTTTCTTCATCACTAAAGCATTGTAAGTATGATTCCGCCATACTTCATCTTTTAATATATATATTTATTGTTGTATGTCAAATGCTTAATCTTTCCTTGGGACATATTATAGAAACCAACAGTAATATTTGTCCATAATCCAACCATAAAGGCGGTACCAAAATAAATTTACCAACCGACCAATCTGGCGGTATCCTTGATTAATCAGGTTCAAACCAACAGAAAATAAATTTACCAACTGACCAATATAGCGGTTTCTTTGATTAGTCAGGTTTAAACCAGATTAAATTGAATTGCCAACCGACCAATATAGCAGTATCCTTTATTAATCAGTATTTTAAATAGTAAAGATATTATTTTTAAGGGAGACTAATCTAAATAGCAATAGTAAAATAATTACCTTTCACTCTAGCATAGGGAAGTTACCTCCTCATAGTGAATAGTAAAAACTGTAAAATAAGAAAGTAAATTACTATTATTACAAAAAGTAATTAAAATTATTACAAAAGTAAAAACTAAAAATTAAAAACGAAACTTAGAGAGAGAGAAACTCCCTAATTACATAGAAGGAGTGAGAGAGAAAGGTGTCCTGAAATCTGAAATTTCACGCTCTATTTATAGGAAAAATTTTCACTGTTCGCGCGTCGCGACGCCAATGACCTCAGCGTCGCGACGCTGGATTTTTCGACGTGGCACGATGAGGAGGCGACACGTAGCAAGGCGGCTGACTGTTCACGCGACACGTGTCAAGGCGGCTATATCTCAATTATTGTGATGACGTCATTGATGACGTCATGCTGATGTGGCGATGACATGGTGTGACACATGGCGAAGTTGACTCTTTGACCGATGATGTGGCTGATGACGAGGCAACACGTGTCAAGTCTGAGTGTCGGCAGCATATGATGATGACACGTGGCACGGCGCATGTTAGCAGATTGGCTGTGATGGTGACACGTGGCACGGTGCATTTTAGCAAAGTCAAACTTCTTCAAATGGTTGACCATTGACCTGGCGCACGTTAGCAGATTCGGCTCACGCTGGGCGTCGCGACGCTGAAGGTATGGACGTCGCGACGCGCAAAAGACTAAAATATCCCTGTTGACGCATTTTTGTCCGGTTTTGCCCCAAATTGCCTCCAGTGCTGTCCAAACTTTATTTATCTGCAAAATAACAATAAAACACATCAAAACGTTCACAAAACTCAAGAAACTATATAAAATATTAAGTTTAATGAGTGGGAAATAGTGATATAAATACCACTCATCACGTGTCCAGCCTATTACCTCCTTACTCTTTGTCTTTCTCTTATCACTTATTCCCCTAAATGTAAATGAGGTTTCTTTAGAAGTGTTATGTAATCGGTTAGAAGTAATACTTGTGCTAGCGGGAGAAAGGAAAGTGAGAGATTTGTTCTAGGAACAATGTTTAAGTATCCATCCGCATATCATTATTATATTTATTTATGCGCGCCTTATTATGTGTTTAGAATGCATGTTTAAGGGTGTATGATGATGAGACCTTAACAAAGATAATTAATTGGTTGCCAATTGCACGCGAAAAATCCTCAACATCATATTAAGCGTTTTTCCTTCCATTGAGTGATTCTTACTCAAGATCGAAGACTGGCACTGGTTTGTTGGCCAAAGTCAAGACCTTTGTCCGTCGAGGATGTGTTTGAATCATGAAGGCTTTGTTCCATATTGGTGTCTTGTCCAAGTTGTGATTTTTTGGCCAAAGTCAAGATCACTTCTTGTCCATCGACATTGATTACAAAGCTTTCCAAGGTCAATGGGTTCCGCTTAACTGGGATCACTAAGTTTGTTGTGCCAAAGCCAAGGCTTAGTTGATTCAGAGGAAAAAGGTTAGGAAATATATTGGATATATTGGCATATATAAGATATATGTTTCGGACTTGGATGTCCACCTACTGGATCTAGGAATTGGATGGGATCCAATTGATCTTAGAGATCTACCTAGTTAATTATCATACAATTTGTTGGCCAAAGTCAAGATTGTGTGTTATTTAACGGGATCCAAGCCCACTAGGAAACAAGGTTTCCCGAGTACTCAACAGATGGTTAGAGGCTCGCCGAAAAATAGTGGGAGGCAAGTATTAAATTTGCAATATTCGTTTAGTTACTTGCCATACGCGCTCATTCAAATTATTCGTCAATAAATTAATATATTAGTTGGACTAATAATTAATGTTGTTTTAATAAAACAGTTGGACTGTATTCAAACTATTTCAATTAATAGTTGATTTTATAATTGGATTATAATAATAAATATAATTGAATTTAATCAATTAAATTATAGTTGATTATATAGTTAGACTATAGTAATCATTATAATGAATAGTACCTAAAATCGTTGATTAAATAGTTGGACTATTAGAATCAAGATAATTGAAATATTAGTGTTTAAAACATAATCCTGGGTGAAAATGTTTTTTAAACGACTTTAATTTTCAAATTGGGAATAAAACTTCAGGATAGTCCTGAAAACTAAGAAGTTACTTTATTTGATAAAATAACATCTTAGGCCTAAGCCCGGAGTTGAGCAAACAGTAGAGCATGATCTTTGGAAGATTCATGTGATGATAACTTTAGTGCTTAATCCATTAAGCTTGCCAAATAGACTCCTTAATTTCTTAATCAGAACTTAGGATTAGATCCTTATAGTATGATATTGAAATTGAAGGATCTTCATAGATCTATCTTTAGATCTTAGAAGTACCAATTGCAATAGAAAACTCTTGGAGAGTTAATGGCTATTCTCAAGGAGACAAAGTCAAAGTTTGCAATAGGGCAAGAAGCGCAAGGCCCATCTTACTTCGATATTCTAGAAGGCCAAGGCTTGGCCAAAGGCTTCTTGATTGTGGAAAAAGGGCAAAGGCAAAGTCATTATAATCTTATGGGAAGATAAATGACATATCCTAAGATGTCTGTCAAAATTGTGGCAAACGGGGTCACTGAAGCGTGAATGCCGTATGTACAAGGCAGACATGAAGGAACTGAAGAGGGGCAAGGCTCCGACTTCAAATATGTTTGTTATAAACATGTTCACTACTAGTATTAAAATTGGATTTTAGATACTGGATGCGGTATATAAATATATGTGTTGATGTGCAGAATCTGCTGAGAGCAGGATACTGACTTCAGTTGAGATCGATCTACGAATCGGAAACGGGATGAAAGTCGTTGTTTTAACCGTAGAAACCTAAGTTTAGAAACTACCATTTGGGTGTGTACTTAAATTAGGAAACTGTTACAATGTAACTAGTTTGACTAGAAACATTATCTCTATATCAGGGTTTAACCCGTTGAGGGTATACCTTTATATTCTAGAACACTAAAGTGTTTATTTTATAAAGATGGTATTGAGATAAGCACATTATATGTGAATAACAGTATTTATATTTTGAATATAAATAAATCTCAAACGTATAACACAACAAACAAATAGCTCAAACTAAATTAATCAGTTAAGACTTATAAGTGGCATTGATGTCTGGGACACAATTAACAAGACTCGTATATCCACACTTTTGAAGAGTGGATACTAGGACAGATTTTATTCTATTCAAATGATGTCTACGAATCTAGTTTATTAGGCAAAGTGCCTAAAACACATTTTACTTGGTAAAAATGTAAGTGCCACCGATCTGTTAGCCCTTGTTCATAGTGACGTAAGTGAGCCCATGTCTGGCTAGGCTAGAGGTGGATATGAATATTTTTTGGCCTTTACGGATGTGGCATCGCGTTATGGTTATGTGTTTCTTTCGAAATATGAATCGAAAACTTTTGATGAATTCAAAGAGTTTCGACACGAAGTAGACAAACAGATCGGCTATAGTATTGAAACCATCATGATTGGACCATGATGAAAATACTTAAGCAATAAGTTTCTCAAATACTTGATAGAGTATAGTATTCCTTCAATGAGGACTCCTACCGAAACACCTCAATTTGACGGTGTGTCCGAACAGAGAAACCGAATTTTGTTAGACATGATAAGGTTAATCATGAGTCGCTCTGATCTACCATTTCCTTCAACAGGATACACATTAACAGTGCAAAACTTATTTTGAATAAGGTTCCATAAAAATTTGTTTGACAGACTTCATATTAGATATGAACAGGAAAGAAACTAGGTTTTCTCATTCCTAAAGATTTGGGTATGCTAGGCATACGTTTGGATGATACCAAACTAGAACCCAAATCGGATAAGTGCCTAAGTTGTAGGTTATCCTAGGGAAACCAAAGTATAGTACTTATAAAACTCACTAGAGAACAATGTAATTGTTGCTCGCCATGCGGTTTTCCTAAAAGGAATACCGATATGCAGTGGTAAGTGGGAGGAAGTAAAACTCGATGAAAATCGGAGTAATATTATTCCTGGAACCGATTCCTTAATGCAACAAAAATAGTTCATCAAGGATGAAACTATACCAATAATCTTCGAATACACAAGAACCACGTAAGTCAGAAAGAGTCAGAAAACAACTTGGGGTGTGGGTTTCTGATCTCACCTCATAAAGATGTCAAACTTTTTGAGGAATACAAACTGACTACGTATGAGGTAAAGATACAAGGTATCGAATCCCTATTATGGCAAAGTGCCATAAAGTCCAAAATGGATTTCATGTATACCAACCGAGTTTGGACACTGGTTGTTGTACCGAAAGGCATTGTGCCTGTTGGTACTGTTGGAGTTTACTAAGGTCCCAAGGATCAATAAACATAAGTGAATACAACGAGGGAGTTGCGGAATACTCACATCGATCGGTTGAGCGACGCGGCAACGAACAAAACTCGAACTTCTGCCAATTGAACTGCTCGGCAGTGAACACTATCACAGCTCACTTGTTTCGGTTTTGATCACCAAGAATCAAGCTCCAAACTTTGCGAAACGATTCCCGACTCATGGGTGGACTTCCCTATCACCTTCGTATGTCTCTCGGAGTGCTAGCTCTCTTGATTTTTGCCACAAAAATCATATACTTGCTTCCTTCTTGCTCGGTTTTTAGGCAAAACCAGTGAAGAATTTCAGCCCCTTAGGCGTGAGAGATGGAGAAGAAAAATGGAGGAGAGAGAGATGTGTTTTGTTACAAAAAAATGGTAATAGATTTTCCAAAAAACAAATACCAATTTTTGCCTCCAAAAGTTAAAGCCATTAATGTCTCCAACCACACACATCACTCCATCAATCCATCAATAAGTGAATAGTGACTGGCTTCAATCACTCAAAGTGAAAGACATTCATCACTTGATTGACGAATGATGTGACGCTAGATGTGACTAGCGATCTAACGCTTGATTTGATTTGCGTGCCGCACTCGAATTCGAAATGCGAATGCGCTCGCAAATATTCTCGGGCTCGGGTTCGCTAATTCCAAATTAACAAATTTTCCATTGCGACGTAATTAAATATAATTTAATTAAATAATCATGCCAAACATAATTACTATTCATGTCACTAACGAATTAATTCTAAATTAATTTGTTCCCCCGAATTAAAATATAATTTTAATTTCGCGTCGAAATTCAATTTTGTTTAATATATTGAATATATTAATTTATCGATTAATCCCCAATTAATCGTTCTCTCTCTTTAAATGATATTTTATCCCAGATAAAATATCTCCGCAATTAATCCCAGATTATTTTCTCTCTCATCTAATTAATCCCAGATTAATTAAAAGTGCGAGTCATACGTCATCGGTGAATCTTTAGGAAGCAACCCATGAGATCCCCGGATATGTTGGCAGTAAATTCGGTCGTCGGAATATCCGAACAGGTAAGTACCTCGTACTACGTTTATAACCGATTTACAAGACAATGTTGGCTTATAGCAAAGCGCCATGGCTACCCAATTCTCCAGAAATATCCTTACATGAATAAAGGATCTATATCAGGCGTAGTATACGTAGTATTGCGTATATTTGTCCAGTATCGGATGATCGCATCCAAGGCCTGGGGCTGGTATAGTGTCTGCCCCGTACGAAGCATATATCGGATCACGAGCAACTAGTCTCTTTATAATCGGATAATCATTACCAAATCATATTATCCGACGGTTGCAACCTTTTTAGAGAACCAGTTCTGTATCCATGCGCGATCATCAACTTCATATGACTGGAGTGACACTTCCGTCTTGACATCACACCCAACACACTATGATTCTCAATATACCCAGCATTGGCGTACACAGAACCTGTTAAAGTCCTGGACGACATTAACCCTAGTATATTGATTGTCACAAGTATTAGCGGTGCGAGTCTCAGGTTAAGACCAAATACACCTACCCTGATTTCGGACTTCCATAGACACATAGTGATACTACCAATGGAATTCCGAGGGGGTCTATCCAGAGCGAAGCTGTTTCCCGTACCATCGGTAAAACAACAACCTCCCTACACTGCATGAGTATCCTATACCCAAATATATGAGAACTATGTCGTTGTGCCCTCACAACGCGCACAAGTGTAATACTAGTCTTTTACGCATTATCAATGTCCATCTCGATATACTCTGACTAGGGATATTTAATGATTTATCCTACATGGCTGATACTGTCTCATATCATTCTCCGTCCAGGAACAAAAACACAAGGACCTCTCATCATTTATACATTTAGGTGATCTAATCACAAATTGATAAGAGTCAATCTCTTTGTCACATAGTTAATTTTTACAACAACACTATGATCTGTACAATAGTGACACTATGGGTCATAATTGTCCAACATCTCCCACTTGGCCTATAGCCAGTCACTCGAGTGTCTTAACACACAAACTATGTACGGTTGGCTCAAACTGCTAAGAAAAGGCTGTCGTCTGCGGATTTGCATGATTATATATCTGATGCGATTTATTTGATCATCACATCGCCCGATGTATGAACCGAACGAATCAGTGAATATCGAAGTATGTATCTGGATCGTTGATAAGACCATTAATTCTTTAGCCTGTGCTGACGCCTAGCTCAGCTGCTAACAGAATTATATCTAATCTAATTAGATTTATTATCGACCCACAAGGCTTCTATTGCCGCCTCAGCTGCAACAATTGTTGAAAATTTCTAAGGTCCCAAGATCCCAAGATCAAACAAGACATGAAATAATGCGTGAATACACCAACGAAGATAGCGGAATACTTACATTGATCGGTTATGTCGATTTGAAGATGAATCATGCCCAAAAATGCACTGCCTTTGTAAGCCCACTGCAGCAGTCCATGCTCACTGTCTTGGCAGTTTCGGGTCTCAAAACGAAGCTCCAAACTCCATCGGATGAGTCCCGCCTCATGGTTGAACCTCCCTACCACTTCGCAAGACTTGTAAGTGTGCTAGCACTTGATTTCTCACCATGAGAAACCACTCTTGGCTTCCCTTTGTCCACGCCATTCTGGTTCCAAACTAGTGAAGATTTCTTCATTGGGCGTGAGAGAAGAGAGAAAATGAGAGAGAAGAAGTTTTGTGTTAAGTTAAAATGATTTACCAAAAATCAATTTATATTTATGCCATAATTTTATTAAATTAATATAAAATTATGACACAAAACATGCAATGGCTTAGAGTGTCAAACACTCAAACTCATGCAATGACATTGAGTGCAATGTACACAATCTACATGCAAAGCATTAGAATGACATGTGTCATGTGGGCCCCACACGTTTCCAAATGAAAGTGGGCCCACGTGCACTCACGCGTTCGGGTTCGATATTTCCGAAATACCGAGCTTACGTCGCGTTTATTTCAATCGAATTTAAATAAATAATTGCGCCTAGCGAAATTATTATTTACGTCGCTAACGAATTAATTCTAAATTAACTCGTTTGCCCGAATTAAAATCTAATTTTAATTCCGCGTCGAAATCTAATTTCGTCTAATATATCGAATATATTAATACATCGATTAATTCCGAATTAATCGTTCTCTCTCTTTAGACGACATTTTATCCCGGATAAAACATCTCCGTTATTAATCCTAGATTAATTTTCTCTCTCTTCTATTATAATCCCAGATTATTCAAGAGTGCGAGTTGTGCGTCATCGGTGGATTATCGGGAAGCGACCCATGAGATCCCCGGATAATCTGGCAGTAAATACGGTCGTCGGAGTATCCGAATCACGTACGTACCAAGTACTACGTTCTACCGATTTACGAGACAAGGTCGACTCCTAGCAAAGCACCAAGTCTACCTAATTCTCCGGACATATCCATTTAAGAATATTAAGATCTGTATCAAGCGTAGTATACTAATGTATTGTGCATATCGGCCCAGTATCGGATAGTCACGTGCTAGGGCTGGGGCTGGATAAGTGTCTGCCCCGTCCGAAACACATATCGGATGTCTGGTAACTAGTCTCTATAATCGGATATTCATGACCTGGTCATAATATCACGATTGGATGCGCATCTCTTAAGAGCACTAATACCGTATCCTGCGTGACATCAACTCCACTATGACTGGAGTGATACTTCCGTCTTGACATCACATCCATACACTATACGATTCTCCAAGATACCCCGGCATTGGCGTCCACGAACTAGTTACTTCCTAGACGACACTCTCAACTAAAGTATATCGATGTCGTAGCACAATGATGAAAGTGCAAATTTCCTTAATTACATACCTAGTTATTTGCTACAACAACACACAATGATCTGTGCAAATAGTGACGCTATGGGTCATATTATCCAACAATCTCCCACTTGGCACATAGCCAGTCACTCGAGTGTCTAACACCCGAACTATGTACAATTCGCTCAAATTGCTGAGGAAAGCTTTTCGTCAGCGGATTTGCTTAATTATCGTCTGACGCGATTTACACGATCATCACATCGCCACGATGTATGATCCGAACGAATCAGATGATATAGAAGTATATATCTGGATCATCGATGAGACCTTTAATTCTTTAGCCTTGTGCTGACGCCTAGCTCAGCTGCTAACAGAACTATATCTAATCTAATTAGATTTATTATCGACCCAAATGGCTTCTATTGCTGCCTCAGCTGCAGCAATAATCCGCATTTGTTGTTTATTCGGCAACAGTTATCTTGCTCGGAAGATTTTCAGCTCACTGTCCCGTTATTCAAACTTTATAGTACCGCAGTATTTAATCGTTTGGAAACTTGCAGCAGTGATCCCAGTCACTTCAAGTTCTCCTTCTCCATAGTTTAAGACAACATCTTTAGTTCTCTCAGATACTAACAGATGTTCTTAATGTCAATCCAGTGACTATCACTTGGATTGACCCATTGTGACTCCATATGCTCGAAGCGTATGAGACACCAATACAAGTACATTTTAAATGTACAATTTCCCAGAGAGTGTTAACAACTCCAAATCTATCCCAGTAGATCTTTATTCCTGAATAAAGGTTGTTACTCCCCAGAATTCTACGGAGAATTTCTATTGAAAGAATATCTATGAAAGCCAAGCTTTCACCAATTGCTTTATGGGAATTTAACTGTCAGTGCGCTCTCCCACCTCCTTATATACACAAGAATTATTTCGTTTTGAGTCAAATCATAAACCATTATGATTATTTCAAAACGACAGTTCCAAGAACCTTATGCTTGCATCAATCCAAACATGGATCGAATAACCCGCAAACCTTGTTTGTCGGTTATACAAAATCGTCAGGATGTTGTAAACATCCTCCAAAAGGTTTCCTTTTCAGGAAAGCGATTTTGATTTGTAACTGACATATTTCATAAATGAAATATACAGTTATCAACAAGCATCTTCAAAATGGATTTACCATGGCAACAGGTAAAAGGTTGAACCGTTATTAACACAATGTTGATAACGATACCTTTCCGTCAAAAGCCTAGCTTTGTACGTTGGTATGTTGCCTTCCATGTATGTCTTCCTTGAAGACGTTTAATGTACCATAGGCACAATGCCTTGTGGTACAACAACTAGTATCCAAATAGTTGTTATACATGGAATCCATTTCGGACTCATGGCACTTTGCCATAACAGGGAGTCGATACCTCGTATCACTTCCTCATACGTAGTCGGTGGTACACCTCCATAAGATTGACATCTTTATGAGGTTAGATCAGAAACCCATACCCTAGGTTGTTTTCTGACTCTATCCGATCTACTAGTTCTTGTGTATTTGAAGATTATGGTATAGATTCATCATAGATGAACTATTGTGTTCCATTAAGGACTTCGTGCCTTGAACAGTATTACTCCGATTTTCATCGAGTATCACTATCCTCCCACTGACCACTGCATATCGGTATTCCTCTCAGGAAAACCGCATGGTGAGCAACAATCACATTGTTCTCATGTGGGATTTATAAGTACTATACTTATGGTTTCCCTTAGGATAACCTATATTGGCACTTATCCAATTTGGGTCCTTAGTTTGGTATCATCCAAACGCTATGCCTGGCATACCCAAATTATCAGGAATGAGAAACCTCGTTTCTTCCCTGTTCATATCCTATATGATATCTGTCAAACAGATTTATATGGAACCTTATTCTAAATAAGTTTTGCACTGTTAATACATATCCTGTTGAAGGAAATAGTAGCTCAGAGCGACTCGTGATAAACCTTATCATGTCCAACAAAATTCGGTTTTTGGTTCGGACACACCGTCTAACTGACGTGTCTCGGGAGGAGTCCTCACATGAAAGAACACGTACTCTTTCATTTATTATGAAACTTACTGCTTAAGTATTTTCCATTACGGTCTTACCGTGGCGGAATAATATAGCCGATCTGTTTGTTTTCTTCGTGTCGAAACTTCAAAAGTTTCCGATCTGTGTTCTTCAAAAGAAACACATAACCACAACGTGATGCTACATCCGTTAAGGTCACGAAATATTCATGTTCACATCTAGCCTAGCTAGATATGGGCCCACTTACTTCACCATGAATAGGGCTAACAGATCGGTGGCCCTTTTACTATTACCAAGTAAATAGTATTTTAGGTTTTTAACCTAATAAACTAGATTCGTAGACCTTATTTGAATAGTCAAATCAGTCCTAGTACCCACTCTTCAAAAGTGTGGATATACGAGTCTTGTTTAATTGTGTCCCAGACAACAATGCCACAAATAAGTCTCTATTGATCAAATCAATTTGAGCTATTTATTTGTCATTTATATGTTTGAGATTTTATTTATATTCAAAATATAAATTATGTTATTTACATCTAATGTATTTATCTCAGTATCATCTTTATATAATGAAACACTTTAGTGTTCTAGAATATAAAGGTTTTATCCGCATCGGATTAAACACTGATATAGAGATAATGTCTCTAGTCAAACTAGTTACATTATAACATTTCCTAATTTAAGTACATACCCAAAGGGTAGTTCCTAAACTTAGGTATCTACGGTCGAAACAGCGACTTTCGTCCCGTTTCCAATTCGCAGAGAAATCTCGGCTTGAAGCCAGTATCCAGCTCACAGCGGATTCTGAACGTCAATACATATATGTATTATGTACCACACTAAGTATTTAAAATCCAATTTTAATACTAGTAGTAAACATAACTTTGACAAATATTTTTAAAGTTAGAGCCTCTCCCTATCTTTAATTCCTTCGTGTCTTCCATATCCAAATGGTAGTCACTTTGGGATATGTCAATTATCTTTTCAATATTTCACAAACCTTTGGCCAAGCCTTGGGTTTTAGAATATCGAAATGATGTGCACCTTGTGCTACATGCCCAATTGCAAACTTTGACTTTTCTCCACTAGAATAGTCAATTAATTCTCCAAGAATTATTAATTGCAATTTTAATACTTTTAAATCTAAAGATAGATTTATTGTCAAGTATTTTAATTAAGCACTAAAGTCATCATCACATAAATCTTCCAAAGATTATATGCTCTACTATTTGCTTAATTATGGGCTTTGTCATAATAAGTTATTTTATCAAATAAATTAACCTATTATTAATTCCCAATTGAAAATTAAATCATTTAAAACATTTAATCCAAGATAATATTTTAAAATATTCAACTTTTAAATTCTTTCTTGATTTTAATAGTCCAACTATTTAATCAATTTAATAAGGTACTATTTATTATAATGATTACAATAATCCAATTATTTAATCAACTATAATTTTAATATTGATTACTATAATCTAATTATAAAATCAACTATCATTTTAATTCAATTATATTGATTACTATAATCCAATTATAAAATCAACTATATATTGAATGAGTTTGTATATAGTCCAACTATATATATTTTTAAAACAACATAAAATATTAGTCCAACTAATACTTTTGATTAATATGACGAGTAAAATAAATGAGCGTGTTTAGCGAGTATTCGAACGAATGTTGCAAATTCAATACTTGCCTCCCACTATTTTTCGTCGAGCCTCTAACCCTCTGTCGAGTACTCGGGAAACCGTGTTTCCTAGTGGGCTAGGATCCCGTTAAATATCACACAATCTTGACTTTGGCCAACAAATTGTATGATAATTAACTAGGTAGATCTCTAAGATCAATTGGATCTAATCCAACTCCTAGATCCAGTAGGTGGACATCCAAGTCCTAAACATATATCTTATATATGCCTATTATCCAATATATACCATTTTAACCTAACCTTTTCCTCTGAATCAACTAGGCCTTGGCTTTGGCACAACAAACCTAATGATCCCAGTCAAGCGCGGACCCATTGACATGGAAGCTTCGTAATCAATGTCAATGGACAAGAAGTGGTCTTGACTTTGGCCAACAAACCACAACTGACTTGGACACGACACCGATATGGAACAAAGCCTCGTGATTAAAACACATCTTCGAAGACAAGGGCTTGACTTTGGCCAACAACCCCTGCCAATCTAGGATCTTGAGTAAGAATCACTCAATGGAAGGAAAACGCTTGATATTTGATGAGGGCTTTTTCGCGTGCAAATTGGCTACCAATTTAATTATCTTTGTTAAGGTCTCATCATCATACACCCTTAAACATGCATTCTAAATACATAATAAAGCGAGTATGAAATAAATAATAATGATATGCGGATGGATACTTAACACATTGATCCTAGATCAAATCTCTCCCTTTCTCACTCAAGCTAGCACTAGTACTTCTACTTCTACTACTCTACCCGTTACACTACACTTCTAAAGAAACCTCATATACATAGAGGGGAATAGGTGAGAAGAGAATACAAAGAGAAAGAAGTGATAAGGCTGGACACGCAGGTCCAATTTAATAAATCGAATTTATTACAACAATTTCTAAAATTGCCCACCCGACTAATATCCATCCGATATACATTATTCATTCAACACAACCACGTATTCACACACATAAGCATGCTATCAATCAATCTAATCAAATTAATTAATCTGATAATTAAGTGATCATCCAATGTTCAAACAACGATTTGATTTTGTTCGAGTCAAACTCGTTTTTGCGAATAAGTACTTAAAGTACGAATTCATGAATTAAATTAAACTACATCATTAAATCTAATTTAACATGTATTTAATACTAATTCACTATTCAATTCCAAATTAAATATTACACTTTTATTTAATAAACCTTTTCGATTTAAATTCCAAATCTAATCGTAACGCGTCTCAAAGACCGATTAACGTCCAACGTCAATTCAATTAAAGTCCAATGGGCTTTTGATTGATTTCTTAAGGGCGTGGACTTTTGGTCAACTCGGGTCAAACCGATAACCAAAGTCCAATCCGGGATTTACCCCATAAGCCCATAAATCAATCTTGGCCCATTAGGCCCAATTGAACTTTAAAGGTTCATTAGTCGCAATTGGGCTTTATGGTTAAGGTTTTGGGCCCAATTGGATCCAATCCACTTGGCCTAAACCAAACTTGATAAATCAAGCCCAATAGGCCCAATTACAACAATTAAATCCAAATCCAAATTAGGCCCAATAATTAATTACAAAAATCCAATTTCACAATTTAATTACCTAAGTGCATTATATGATTAATCAACTAAATCAACATTTCCAACACACCAATTAGTCCAATTAATCATGCTTAATTCATTATCACATGTCAACACACATGAAATTGAAAATCAAACCCATAAACATGCTTTAATGCTCTCGGCCAAGGAAGGTTATTTTGTCCGATTTGAATTCAATCCAATTATTACACAATCGACAACGTATACTCCCGAATGATTTCATACACATCCAATGTTACAAACAAAACACCAAGACATTAGGGCATTACACACACCATTCGGCCATGGTAAGGATTTTGGGTTTTTTGTCCAATTCGAAATCCAATCCAATTCGATTCAAATTAACATCAACCTAATCGATTCTAACTCATCAATGAATTAAAATCAAAAATCCAAGATCCCAAAAAATCACAAACCATTCGGCCAAGGCATTAATTTTGGGGAAAATAATTCCAAATCATTTTTCATCAAATTAGTCCAACCAAAATGAATTTAAACATGTTATAAGCATACTCAAACAAGCAATTTATTCAAATCATGCTCAAATCACATTTACCCAAATTTTAAACCCTACAAATTTCATGCTTGCAACATTAGCTCATGATGCCATTGTTGAAAATTTCTAAGGTCCCAAGATCAAATCAAGACATGAAATAATGCGTGAATACACCAACGAAGATAGCGGAATACTTACATTGATCGGTTATGTCGATTTGAAGATGAATCATGCCCAAAAACGCACTGCCTTTGTAAGCCCACTGCAGCAGTCCATGCTCACTGTCTTGGCAGTTTCGGGTCTCAAAACGAAGCTCCAAACTCCGTCGGATGAGTCCCGCCTCATGGTCGAACCTCCCTACCACCTTCGCAAGACTTGTAAGTGTGCTAGCACTTGATTTCTCACCATGAGAAACCACTCTTGGCTTCCCTTTGTCACGCCATTTCTGGTTCCAAACCAGTGAAGATTTTCTTCATTTGGGCGTGAGAGAAGAGAGAAAATGAGAGAGAAGAATTTTTGTGTTAAGTAAAATGATTTACCAAAAATCAATTTATATTTATGCCATAATTTTATTAAATTAATAATAAAATTATGACACAAAACATGCAATGGCTTAGAGTGTCAAACACTCAAACTCCATGCAATGACATTGAGTGCAATGTACACAATCTACATGCAAAGCATTAGAATGACATGTGTCATGTGGGCCCCACACGTTTCCAAATGAAAGTGGGCCCACGTGCACTCACGCGTTCGGGTTCGATATTTCCGAAATACCGAGCTTACGTCGCGACGTTAATTCAATCGAATTTAAATAAATAATTGCGCCTAGCGAAATTATTATTTACGTCGCTAACGAATTAATTCTAAATTAACTCGTTTGCCCGAATTAAAATCTAATTTTAATTCCGCGTCGAAATCTAATTTCGTCTAATATATCGAATATATTAATACATCGATTAATTCCGAATTAATCGTTCTCTCTCTTTAGACGACATTTTATCCCGGATAAAATCTCCGTTATTAATCCTAGATTAATTTTCTCTCTCTTCTATTATAATCCCAGATTATTCAAGAGTGCGAGTTGTGCGTCATCGGTGGATTATCGGGAAGCGACCCATGAGATCCCCGGATAATCTGGCAGTAAATACGGTCGTCGGAGTATCCGAATCACGTACGTACCAAGTACTACGTTCTACTACCGATTTACGAGACAAGGTCGACTCCTAGCAAAGCACCAAGTCTACCTAATTCTCCTCCGGACATATCCATTTAAGAATATTAAGATCTGTATCAAGCGTAGTATACTAATGTATTGTGCATATCGGCCCAGTATCGGATAGTCACGTGCTAGGGCTGGGGCTGGATAAGTGTCTGCCCCGTCCGAAACACATATCGGATGTCTGGTAACTAGTCTCTATAATCGGATATTCATGACCTGGTCATAATATCACGATTGGATGCGCATCTCTTAAGAGCACTAATACCGTATCCTGCGTGACATCATCTCCACTATGACTGGAGTGATACTTCCGTCTTGACATCACATCCAATACACTACGATTCTCAATATACCCGGCATTGGCGTACACAGAACCAGTTACAGTCCTAGACGACCTCAACTAAAGTATATCGATTGTCGTAAGCATTAGCGATGTAAGTCTCAGGTTAAGACTATACACACCTACCTTGATTTCGGCCTCCCATAGACACATATTCATAATACCAATGGGATTCCGAGGGTCTATCCAGAGCGAAGCTGTTTCCCGTACCATCGGTGAAACACGACCTCCTATCGCACTTGCATAAGTATCCAATACTTATATATATGAGAACTATGCCGTTGTGCCCTCACAACGCGCACAAGTGCAATACTAGCCTATTCCGCATTATCGATGTCCAGTCTCGATAATACTACGGCTAGGGATATTTAATGATTAATCCTTCGTGGACTGATACTGTCTCATATCATCTCAATCCAGGAACTAATCATAGGGACCTCTCTTCATTTATATATCTATGGTGATCTAATCACAAATGATGAGAGTGCAATTTCCTTATTACATAGTTAATTTGCTACAACAACACAATGATCTGTGCAAATAGTGACGCTATGGGTCATATTATCCAACAACAATAACCCCGCATTTGTTGTTTATTCGTAACAATATCTTGCTTGGAAGATTTCCAGCTCACTGTACCGTTATTCAAAATGTATAGTACCGTCTGTGACTTTTATTTGTCTTTATCGGTTAGGAAACTTGCAGCAGTGATCCCAGTCACTTCAAGTTCTCCATCTCCATAGTTTAAGATAGCATCCTTAGTTCTCTAAGATACTAACGGATGTTCTTAACATCAATCCAATGACTATCACTTGGATTGGCCTGTTTGTGAATCCATTTGCTCAAAGCGTATGAGACACCAGGTCACGTACATTTTTCAATGTACGATTTCTCAGAGAGTTTTCTCGAAAGCCAAGCTTTCACCATTGTTTTATGACATATTATTAGTTCTCTAAGATACATTTTCCAAGAAATGACATATTATCATTATTTATAGGACATCTACTGTCAGCGCGCTCCCACTAACCCTCTTATATACACAAGAATCATTTTCGTTTTGAATTAAATCATAAACTATTATGATTACATCAAAACGACAATTCTAAGAACCTAATGCTTGCTTCAATCCAAACATGGATCGAATAACCCCCAAACCTTGTTTGCTTGTTATGGTACGACAAAACCGAGAGGATGTTGTAAACATCCTCCAAAAGGTTTCATTTTCAGGAAAGCATTTTCCCGTAAAGCTGACATATTTCATAAATGAAACACGCAGCTTTAGCAAGCATTATCCAAAGCCGATCACCTATGGTGGATCACATTAGTTGTAAAGAATCGTGGACATGCCGACATGAGATGTACGCCTTGGAAACTTGACGGTGTATTCTATGTTTCCTGAGAACAACTCGGATAGCGTACTATGGAGGGATTGTTAAACATATGTGATGACCTCGACTAGTATAGTTCAGAAAGGTCGTTCGTGTTCTTCGTGAATTCAGAGGTGGTTGAATTGCATATATATTAACTATGCTTATATGACGAATATGTGTGAACATAGAGAGTCCCAATATGAAGTGTACTCGTTGAGCACTTGGGTAGCTAATTAATTTTGATAAAAGATAATAGTCGATATTATAATTATCACTTAAGATGATCAAGTGTTATTGGATAACATTGATTATTTACTTTGACCTAATTGGATTAATTGGATTAATTCATTAATTACACAAGGGCTTAATTGTAAAATCATAATTATCTATACCATTTGAGGATATTATGGTCATTTTAAGTATGTAATAATAGGTGATTTTGGTTTGATTTATTTGGATTAAATCAAGGTGGCAAACATTTAACTAATCCATTTCTTAATCCTTGGCTTGATTTAATTGTATTAAATTAAAGTGGGAGACAATGGAGATTAGTCACACCTAATTATATATATTTAGAAAAATTAGAATAAGCCCACTTTAAAGTTGATTACAACTTTTATTAATTAAAATTTACCTAAGTTTTACTATAAATAGCAAGGTTTATGAAGGTTTTAATCACCAGTACAAATACAAGGAAATTCTTTAAGAAATTAGCCTAAATTAGAGAAGTGTTTAGAGAAGCATGTGATGTCTCTACAACATTTCATTTAGGAGAAATCAAGATTGGATGTTGAAGTGAAGCTTGGTAGCATTGGAAAAAAAATTGGATCTTTAAGTCAAGCTTGCACACCTTGGAGGTTCTCCAACAATTTCAACAAAGGTGAAGTAGATTGGATCTTGCATCAAGCTTACAAGGTAATGTTTGATCTTCTCCTAAGCTATGTTCATTTGTGTATTAGATGTGTGATCACATAGCTTAATATTGGAATAAGGCTAATCAATTGTGTTAGGATACTTTAGAAGTATAAACACAACCTGTTTATGTATTAGGTCAAAAATGTTCATGTTGGACATGGAACAATTAATAAGAGTTTAGAACTCTTGATTAAAGCTTAGAGCTATGGCTACCATTCTAGATTCATTTGACCACCTTTAGGTGAACTAGAAATATTCATGAGACATTTCAAATTGGGATTGTAAAATGGTTTGTGTATTGGATTCAAAATTTATGCAAATGCGTATTTAGAATAAATTTATGTTTTTGTAAAAATATTTGATATTTTGAAAAACTTGATTTTTATTCTATAACATGTGTTGATGTTGGTTTTGATATTAAAAATTAATGTTGGGTATTTTTGAAGTGTTAGGGAAGACCAGAAGTTATTAGGGTAAAATACCCCAACTGCTTCAGATCTCTGGAAATTTTCCAGAGAGCTGAAGCTTTGATTCAATAAGAAAAAAAAATAAATAAATGTGACAGACCTGTGCGCTCGCACTGTAACGCCTGTATTGCACGTGCGTCACTCCCATGACGCGCGCTGATTTTATTTTCTCTCGTTCTGGAGCTTCCGGACTCCGATTCAGTCCCAGTTTTTTCCTATACACTCGTAATGAAATGTAGTATTTCGTTAAATAATTTAAAATTACACCCATACTTGATATCCACAGGTTAGACTCATTTCCGCTGAGAGGGGCACCGATCCGACCCTAGGGGTTCCACAACTACCCCAATAGAATAATATCCGTAGCAAATGCTTAACCGCACAACAAATGTTTTGAATATATGCCATAGTAATTTTAATTTAATTATGCATAAGACATATTAGATATGTATTGCATGTTTTAAATTAATATTTTGACCTAATTAAGTTAATGACTTGATTGTCATAAATCTCATGTGATTAGGTGATTACTTTAATTAAGTAATAGTATTAATATGTGGAAGCATTATTGGATGGTTCATCTTGTCAATACGGAGATCAATGAGTTCTTACTACTTATATCAAATATCGTCATTAGTGTGAGGGTATAAGTTCTCGGAACTTAGGTCGCTCCGATAAAATATTAAATGTAGTATGATGAGTTAACGTAGTCACCCAATATCGTCATTAGTGTGAGGGTGTACATAAGAAGCTTATTAGTGAACATTGACAAGTATACACCTAAAACATGTCTTAATCCAATATCATCATTAGTGTGAGGATAAGAAACAGTTCAGGACCAAACTATGAGTCACATGAAGTGATTGACCTTGGAGGTCTACCTAAAGAGCTTACAAAGGTCAATATCATCATTAGTGTGAGGCTGAAGTAAATATCATGGGATACACTTCCCGCTATGAAATTTTGATAGTCAAATTTCTATTTTTCCGTTAAGGGAGATGTAGGCATTGCATTTTTGCATATCAGCCCGATGATGAGTCTCGTATGGAGACACTATCTCTTTAGTTGTGAAAGCCGTGGGAAACAGACGTTGGAAGGGTAAAGTTGGAAAATAGAATTTTTGTTGGATTTACTTCAGTTGTTTGGCTTCGGTTGCTCATTGGATCTCTGTTTCAAAGCTTATCCTCAGCCCAAAACCCCATAAACCACTTACCAAACCATGGACCAAACCTACACACCAAGCCCAATCCAAAATAATTAAAACATTTAAAATGCATGTCACAAATTAAATTAAAACCAATTAAATTAAATTAAAACACATGTCACAAATTAAATTCCTTTCCCAAATTAAAAGATTCAAATTAAATTCCATAAATAACATTTCTAATTAAAATAAATCACATTCCTAATTTAATTAAATCACCTACCAATTTAAATAAATCATATCCCTAACTAAAAGAGAATAAATCAAATCACCTTCCTAATTAAAAGATTTCCTTATCTCATTCTAATTAAAAAAGATATTCCCTTTGATACACAAAATCATATTCCTTCTCCAACAAGGTAAACCCCCTCCGTTGACCTATAAAAAGAACATTTAACCCCACATTTCAAACCCTGGCTCATTCACACAAAAATACCCCAACTCCACTCGTCACAGCTTTCAGCTAACTCACGTATACACTCTGAGCCGAAACCCTAATCTTCATCTTACTCACAGCCCTCATCCCTCACGCGTAAGCCCCCTAACCTGCACCCTGTCCACGCCAAAGCCACCTGACCCCGCATGTTGCACCCAAAACCACTCACGTCAAAACCCTAGACCTGCACTCAGCCAATTCACTTGACAGCCCTCACGCCACTTGCCTCTGTTCAGCAAGTCCACGCCATTAGCATCAACCTCAATAGCCCCCACGCATCAACCAAGATCACTCACGCCTGGCTTACAAACCCACTCACGCCCATTAAACACACTCACTCTCAAACACACTCACCTTGCCCACGCCAAGTCTCTTCACTCCACGCTACCTACCCTTCTACTCATAAGCCCCTCACCGACAGCAGCACACATATAACCCTTCACGCCAAGTCTCTCCATTGCACTACCACTCACGCACACTCACAAACCACCAACCAGCCCACTCACGTAAGCCACTTCCTTCTCCACTCACGTTCACTTCCTTTCACAGCCCACAACCTTCAACAATAATAGCCATATCCCACATCGCCCAAACCTTCATTCATAAGCCCATATCCCACTCACGCCATTAACTCTAAAACGTCCACGCAAGCCTAGCCACCTGCCATACTCCACACACCCATAGCCACACGTCCACAGCAACCATAGTCCCCTCCAAAACTGTCGCACCTTGGACCCAAAACTGCCACACCTTGGACCTTGAATTGCTCAGAAACTGCACTGAAAAATCATCCGAAAACTGCCCCAAACAGTGACGAAAACTGCCCCCCCTAACATACCTCCAAAACCCACAAAACAGTCCCCTAATTACTAAAAACAGTGACCAGAAAATACAACAAAAATAGCAGAGAAACGAAGTGAAAACAGTAACCCAGACAGTGAATTAGCGAGGAAAAACGTTGGATTAGTAAACCAGAAAAGTTGTGGAACATCTACCCTTCCGACGGTCGTGTAACGCGCTTTCGAGAGACGACAAAGAGGTTAGACCTGAGGGCACCTTTTTACTTATCTTCTTTCGTTTTATTTTATTTATTTTAGAATATTATTGCATGAGAGTCGTTTGAGGCATGATGTGATTATTGGATGAGCGGGATGTGTGTTCTTTTTTTTGGTATATCAGATGGAAACCCGAACGTAAATTCCATAGCCGATTCCGAATGGATGGTATTGCGGTCTGCACTCGGGATACAACGCCCCGTACCACTTAAAATACACATATCTCGTCTTATCCAAATTTTTATTTGAGCATGTTGTAGTTTATAGGTTGTTTATTTATTATTTTAAGCATGATTTAATTTAGTTTTGTTATTTAATCTCTAAACATGATTATGTTATTTTTAAGCATGTTATTTTGATTAGTTTAGGTTTATGTTTGAATAGTGATTCGTTTATTTAATGGTTCAATATGCTCAATGTGTGATATTGCTTGTTTGCCATTTAAAGACTTACTTTCAAGCATGCAAACTTAGATTATGACTTATTTAGCGAATACATATTAGATCTAAGTACCCTTGAGCATGATTATTAAATAGACTCGGTTAGTTTATTGCACAAATTATATCTTCACAACTGACATAAGTAAGAGACCATTCGGAACCCAATGGTTTGAGGTCTTCCCTTGCGAGGGGTGAGTGCGGCCTTAAATCTTTGTCCCGGTTCACACCGGGTGGCGACTCCATGTTATGTCGTACTCCCAACTAGGCCGTGAGTCTAGAACAGCGTCGTCAAGTTCTGTGTCCTACAGGAGATTATGGAATTACGTAAAGTAGTGGGAGGGCACTAATACATTTAAAATTCCATAATTAATTAGTGTTATCACATTTGAAATGAAAATTGTTCTGCTACTACTAAAAAATGTTATCTTGTAGATGGCTGTCGCTAATCCATTGATGAAATTTTTGGATTCTTATAAGATAAAAGGAGTCGAGAACTATTTCGAATGGGAAATGAACATACGTCTTGTCTTGGAGTATGAAAAGTTGACTTATGTCACGATTAATCCACTCCCTGTTGATATCGATCCTGACTCCACTCCAGAAAAGCAAGAAACTTTTGATAGATGAAAGGATGATAACCTGAAGGTGAAATCCTACATCTTGGGATTGATGGTTCCAGATTTTTTGAGACAGTACATTGAAGTACTGCATGCTTGGAGCATCATCCGAACACTCAAGGAGTTGTTCGAGGGAAATCAAGAGATAGAACTTTATCGAAGGTCTAAGGAATTTTTATGTGCTGAACTTAAGTAGGGAGGAGTTGTCAACACTTATATTTTGAACATGATCAACCATATTCGATATCTAGAATGACATGGCATTGTGTTTGATGAACGGTTGGGCCGTAATTTGATTTTGTCTTCTTTTCCTGGTTCTTATGCTGGCTTTGTATTAAGTTTCCATATGCATTCGGTGCAAGCCACCTACAAAGAACTTCATAATATGCTACGTACGGCGGAGCAAGATTTGAAGAAGGCAACCCAACACTGTATCTCCATGGTGGAGCTGGCTCTTCAAAGACTTCTGGTAAGTCAAAGAAAATAAAGATGGGGAAGAAAAAGATATCAAAAAATAACTCCAAGAAGCGCAAAGGCACAAAATTGAAAGTAACTACAATGCAAGAAGTCTGGATACTGGAAGAAGGAATGTCCTAAGCTTAAAGGAAAAGCAGGACCCTCATGTACGCTTTTTATTTTTCCAATTATTGACATCTCATTAGCCTTAGATGTAAATAGTGGATGGGTGTTAGACACTGGCAGTCCTACTCATATTTGTAATTCCCTTCAGGAAATGAGGGTTAGAAAAAAGCTGAATAAAAGGGAGATCTAGCTTAGAGTTGAGAATGGCGAGACATTGGATGTCAAGGTCATAGGAACAGTTGTTCAAATCTCCCAAATATATGTAAATTAGATTTGCATGGCTGTTATTATGTTCCCTCAATTATCAGACAAATATTATCACTGCCAATATTAGATAAAGAGGGATATATAATAAATATTAAGGATGAAACTTTATGTTTGTATGATAAAGAAAATTTATTGAATGTGAAATTTCTTTATCAAACGGTCAACATGTTTTGGAAACATGTAGAGATGTCTTTAATATAGAGAAAAATACAAGTATGAAGTCTGAACTGAATAATACTGATTTATGGCATATGAGATTGGGCCACATAGCTGTTAGACGTCTATCCAAATTAGTAAAGGATGGTTTGATTGAAAATCTTACCTTAGATCCTTATCCGATTTATGAGTCATGTATCCAAGGAAAGATAACAAAGGCCCCATTTCAAGGTATTGGACACCGTGCTGGAGATTTACTAGAGCTAATACACAGCGATGTGTGTGGTCCATTAAATCATACCGCTCATAATGGTTCCACATACTTTGTCACTTTCACAGATGACAAGTCTAGATATGGATATGTCTCTCTAATGAAACATAAGTCGGAAACATTTGACAAGTTCAAAATATTCCGAAACGAAGTAGAAAAACAAACCAGTAAATTCATCAAATGCCTTAGATCAGATTGAGGAGGTGAATATATGAGTGAAGAATTCAGAAATTATTTAAGGGAGAATGGAATTCTTGCCCTATATAGCCCACCAGGAACACCTCAACACAACAGGGTGTTTGAACGAAGAAATCATACTTTATTGGATATGGTGCGATCCATGATGAGCTATAGAGATCTTCATTACTACCTTTGGGGTTACGCTTTACAAACTGCTGCCTATATACTTAATAGGGTTCCATCTAAGTTGTTTCTATGACCCCCCCATCAGATATGGTTCGGTAGAAATCCAAGTCTTAGACATTTAAAGATTTAGGGTTGTCCTGCATACTTTAGAATTACATCGAGATAAATTACCACCCAAAGGGTATAAATGTAGGTTCGTTGGATATCCTAATAATTCCCTGGGATAACAATTCTACGATTGGAGCAACGAAATATATTTGTTGTTCACTTTGTAACTTTTCTTGAAAAGCAATTTTTAAGTGAAAGTGGGAATTGTAGAGAGATTAAACTTGATGAGTTTGATCCCAACATTAAGGAATCTGAGATGGAACCAGAGATCCAATTAGATGAAGGATCTACAACACAAGATCTACATAAGTTGAATAGAATATCAAGGCCTCCAGAGAGACTATTTTTAACATCTGATGTGAGCCTTGATGTTCTCATCTTTGAGGAAACAAGGATGCGATATTGGATATCGATTCAGGAAAATGGCAGGAAACCATGAAATCTGAAATGGATTCAATGCATGCCAATCAAGTCTGGGACTTAGTTGAACTTCATGAAGGAGTTAAACCTATTGGTTATAAATGGGTTTACAAAAGGAAGTGAGGGCCCGATGGAAATATGGAAACCTTTAAGGCCCGACTGGTAGCGAAAGGTTACACTCAACGTCTTGGGATTGACTCTGAGGAAAACTTTTCACCAGTAGCCATGGTAAAATCCATTAGGATTCTTTTAGCCATAGCTGCATATCACAACTATGAGATATGGCAGATGGATGTGAAAATCATTTTCCTCAATGGATTCCTTGAAGAGGATATCTATATGGAACAACCAGAAGGTTTCGTATCCAGTGAGACTTCAAACTTGGTTTGTAAGCTCCAAAAGTCAATTTATGGACTTAAACAGGCATCCTGAAGCTGGAATCGTCATTTTGATGAGATAATTAGATTATCTGGATTCATCAAAAACGAGGAAGAACCATGTGTTTATAAGAATATGAGTGGGATCATAATAGTTTTTCAAGTCTTGTATGTAGATGACATCTTTATAATAGAAAATGTGGATGATGCAAAATGTGAAAGCCTACCTTTGTAAGAACTTCTCCATGAAAGATATTGGTAAAGCTTCCTATATACAAGGTATAAGGCTCTACCGAGATAGAGTTAGGAAGCTTATAGGGTTATCACAATCGACGTACATAGATAAGATGTTAGAAAGGTATAGTTTTACCAACTGCAAGACAGCAAATGTACATTTCTGATACGATATACATCTTTCTAAGAAATGGCACCTCAACTGAGGAAGAGAGAGTTAGGATGTCTAACTTGCCATATGCTTCTTGTATTGGAAGCATAATGTATGCTATGTTATGTACTGGACCTGACATCAGTTTCGGCGTCACCGTGACCAGCCAATATCAATCTGATCCAAGTAATGTTCATTGGACAGTCGTGAAACATATCCTAAAATATCTTAAAGGTACTAGGGATAAGTTTTTGATATATGGAGAAAATGATCTACAAGTTACGGGTTATATAGACTCCGACTTCCAGTGTGATCCAGATGATAGAAAATCTACATCAGGATACATATTTACCCTTAACGGTAGTGCGATTAGTTGACGTTGTTTAAAGCAAGGTTTAACAGCTGATTCCACCACTGAGGCAGAATTTATAGAGGCTTCAGAAGCTGCTAAAGAAGCTGTTTGGATTAGAAATTTTATCACAGAACATGGCGTTGTGCCTAGTATTGCGAATTCGATCCCATTGTACTGTGATAATAACGAAGCCATCGCGCACGCTAAGGAGTCGATGGTGCATTCCAAGTCTAAACACGTGGAAAGGAAATATCACGTAATTAGAGAGATAATTGAACGAAAAAGACATAGTGGTCTTGAAGGTTCAAGGATAAGACATCATAGCAGACCCGCTTACAAAGGCTTTACCTGCTAAGTTATTCGATAAACATATGGAGGAAATGGGACTACGGTACCATCCAGATTGGCACTAAGCAAGTGGGAGTTTGATAGAGTTGGTGTTTGGAGTGCCAATCTGAATTGTATATTTTATTATTTATTAATAAAATAACTACATTTTTCATTTCATACCTCATTAATGGTATTGTCATTATGCATATTAGATTGATATATAGAATGCTAAGAATAACATCGACCTTAGAATAGTCTTGACACTAGGTGTAAACTATTCTTAAGGTAAATATTCCTTGTCGTTGTTTTTGGAATACGGTCGAATTCCTATAAACTAGAAGACTAGCACATGTCGTATATTGGAATTATAGTTCCAATGGTTTAACCTGATGTACCATGAGTCTTAGAAACTCGTATAGACATGTGGGTATTCGTTGAAGTGAATACTGAATGACTCACAGACGATTCCTAATAGTTGGAAGTACACACCACCGTCAATAGGAATCTCCTCGAGTCGAGTAGCATATGGAATCATTTGACTATAGGATAACATTGATTTTGTGTGAGATCCTCCACACTTTGATGCCATGTATGTCAGAAACCTTTCATGGTCTGGCCTCTAGATCTTTGTTGGGTGTGGACCGATGTACTCAGTAATCAACTGCGAAGCAAGATAGGATTCGTCGGCCCGTATGTGTACCACAAGGGGTTTAGGTATCCATGTAAGTAAAGTCATGATTCTTAAAGACTTTGGCCAAAGCCGATCACCTAGGGTGGATCGCATCAGTTGTAAAGAATCATGGACATGTCGACATGAGATGTGCGCCTTGGAAACTTGGCGGTGTATTCTATATTTCCTTAGCACAACTTGGATAGCCTACGAATGAGGGATTTTTAAACAGATGTGATGACCTCGACTTGTATAGTTCAGAAAGGTCGTTCGTGTTCTTCACGAATTCAGAGGTGGCCGAATTACTTACATATTAGCTAGGCTTATATGACAAACATGTCTGAACTTAGAGAGTCCTAATATGAAGTGTACTCGTTGAGCACTTGGGTAGCCGATTAATTTTGATAAAAGATAATATTCGATATTATAATTATTAACTAAGATGATCAAGTGTTATTGGATAACATTGATTATTTACTTTGACCTAATTTGATTAATTCAATAATTACACAAGGGCTTAATTGTAATATCATAATTATCTCTACCATTTGAGGATATTATGGTAATTGTAAGTATGTAATAATAGGTGATTTTGGTTTGATTTAATTGGATTAAATCAAGGTGGAAAATATTTAACTAATCAATTTCTTAATCCTTGGCTTGATTTAATTGTATTAAATTAAAGTGGGAGACAATGGAGATTAGTCACACCTAATTATATATATTTGGAAAAATTAGAATAAGCCCACTTAAAATTTGATTACAACTTTTATTAATTACAAATTACCTAAGTTTTGCTATAAATAGCAAGCTTTAGGAAGGTTTTAATTACCAGTACAAATATAAGCAAATTCTTTGAGAAATTAGCCTAAATTAGAGAAGTGTTTAGAGAAGCATGTGATGTCTCTACAACATTTCATTTAGGAGAAATCAAGATTGGATCTTGAAGTAAAGCTTGGTAGCATTGGAAACAAAATTGGATTTTTAAGTCAAGCTTGCACACCTTGGAGGTTCTCCAACAATTTCAACAAAGGAGAAGTAGATTGGATCTTGCATCAAGCTTACAAGGTAATGTTTGATCTTCTCCTAAGCTATGTTCATTTGTGTATTAGATGTGTGATCACATAGCTTAATATTGGAATAAGGCTAATCAATTGTGTTAGGATACTTTAGAAGTATAAACACAACATGTTTATGTATTAGGTCAAAAATGTTCATGTTGGACATGGAACAATTAATAAGATTTTGGAACTCTATATTAAAGCTTAGAGCTATGGCTACAGTTCGAGATTCACTTGACCACATTAGGTGAACTAGAATTGTTCATGAGACATTTCTAATTGGGATTCTAAAATGGTTTGTGTATTGGATTCAAAATTTACGTAAATACGTATTTAGAATAAATTTATGTTTCTGTAAAAATATTTTATATTTTGAAAAACTTGATTTTTATTCTATAACATATGTTGATGTTCGTATTGATGTTAAAAATTATTTTTGGGTATTTTTGAAATGTTTAGGGAAGACCGGAAGTTATTAGGGTAAAATACCCTAATTGCTTAAGTTCTTTGGAAATTTTTTAGAAAGCTGAAGCTTTGATTCATTAAGAAAACAAAAAAAAATGTGACAGATATGTGCGCGTGAGCACTGTAGCGTGCGTAATATAGCGCGTGTATTATACGCGTGTCACGCCCTTGACTCGCACTGATTTTGTTGTCTCTCATTCTGGAGCTTCCGAACTCGAATTTTGTCCCGGTTTTATCCTATACCCTCGTAATAAAATATAGTATTTCATTAAATAATTTAAAATTACACCCATACTTAATATCCATGGGTTAGACCCATTTCCGTTGAGTGGGGTACTGATCCGACCCTAGGGGTTCTACAACAGCCCCAACATCTATTTGGAATAAACTTAGTTAGAACATGAGTTGTAAGAAATGGCTCAAAATTAAAATAAGTTTCTTAATCTAGTTAAATTATCCCCTCTACATGTCGAGCATAAATGTTTTAATCTTGATGAGGGTCCCTTAGGATGTCTTCTATCCCTTTGAATAAATTATGGAAAACTAAAAAAAATTGAATTAAAAGGGTCACACGTCGCGACCCATCATGTCTCGCTTCACGACCCGCATACGTGTCACGACTCTGGGAGGCACGCATCGTGACTTCAGATATAATAGAGGCTCTGGTTTTGATACGCGTTGAGACATCGTCCCAGTTCCGTCGCGACTTGAACTCATCAGGTCCAAATCTGAAGTTCGGCCTCGTTGCGCGTCGTGACACAAGCCTCAATGGCGTCACGACGCGAAGCAAATTTCAGGATCCAGATTTTTAATTTCTTTCATGGTTAACCCCAAACCTCCTTTCAATACAACCACAAGCAATTACAATATATAATTTATCATCATACTATACTTCCAACATCCTAAAATCTCATCATTCTTACTTAATATTTCAACTTGGATGTGATACCTAAAATTACCTAAACATGAGCTTCTCAATCAAATAACCATCAATAATCACATTAATACTAATCAACAACATACTACCATCATCAAACCATTAAAACTCAAAACATCAAAAGTTTGGGTCATGCCTTACTTACCTTAAATCTAAGTCTTTCTTTCCTAATGGATTTCCGCAAGCTACTTCTTTTTCTTCCTAGGGTTGTTTGGTTATGGTTAGCTTTTGATTTTCCTTAGGATTTTGTGAAAGAAAATTGAAATTCCTCATTCTTCACCCTTCTCTACCTCACACCCTAGGGAGAAAGAAATTGCCAAATTTTGTTACTTTTCCCCTTTTAATAATTCAAGAATTAAGGGGATTTTTCTAGAAATAAATTTGGTCCAAGTATAAATATATTTTGATTGGGCCTATATATTGGCTTGGACTAAACTTGGTTTAATGAAGAAAAATGGCCACCCTTTTAACATACATTTAGGCCCATTAGTTATCAATAGGCCCACTAGGTCCAATTCCATCAAGTCCTAAATTGAGTAGGGTCCGTGGGTTTCTAAGTCGTCTCAGAATTATCTCTCGCTTACATCCCAATATCGCACTAGTTGAACTTATGAAAAACAAAATTGGGTTGTTACATGACGGCACTTCACTAGTTAATTTCAAGGGTTTCGAAATAACGGGTTACAGTCACGAATGAATGATTAAATGCTAATTGAAATTCCTTGATCAAATCAAACAGTGGCTGTTTAATATAGGAATAAGAGTTATTCCCCCGCATATATTAATAAATTGAGATTGTCTCGATCTATCATGCAAATACTGGACCTACCCTACAGCGGCACTTATTTGTGGGATGATAGATTTTCGTGGCATAGTAATTCTTTTAGGTTTCTAATTCATTATATATTATTCATGCAACATGTTTAATTTTATGCCTAAATTTTTGATGATTTTAATATGCGATGAATAGATATTAAATGCGTGTTTATTTTATTTTATTTCAGCCATGGTTTCTCCAATTATTGCTATTTTTTCAAATGACAAATTAATGGGAGAAAATTATGTTAAGTGCAAAAGTAACATGAACGCCATTGTGGTCTGTGAAGACCTTAAGTTTTTCCTGACAGAGGAATGTCCTCCTGAGCCATAAATTCTGGACAAGCTGTGTGCGATGCCTAACAGAAATAGGTCACGGCCAATGAGAAAGCCTGCTACTACTTGCTAGCATGGATGTTTAAGGTTCTTACTGCAAAGCATGAGCCAATTTGTAGGAGCAAAAGTTGGAGCCACGTTCTCAGGTGTGCCTATTTGTAGGCTATCCAAAAGAGACTAGGGCCGGGTTTTTTATAGTTCAGAAGATAATAAAGTGTTTGTGTCAACAAATGTTACGGTTCTTGAGAATGACTATATGAGAGAGTTCAAACCTCGAAGTAAAGTGTTACTCAAGGAGTTACTTGTTGTTTCGACAAGCACACCATCGTTAATAATAGCTGATAAAAACATAACAGCTTTGACATCAAGCGTCAGATGCATGTATGTTAGAATGATCTGCCACCTAGACATAGTGGGAGGGTTTACAAAAATCTGATTTCTATCTAAGAGTTAGAGAGGCGTAATTTGTCACTTCTAGTGATGGTGTTGATGATCCATTGAACTATCGTAGTGCAATTGATGATTTTAATAAAGAGGAATGGCTCAAAGTCATGAACCTTGAGATGAAATCTATGTACTCCAACTCAGTCTGGGAACTTGTAGACCTACCTGATGGGGTAAAATTCATAAGTTGTAAGTGGATCTGTAACAGAAAGAGAGGAGAATAAGGGAAAGTACATACCTTGAAGGCTAAGCTAGTGGTCAAGGGCTACATCTAGATAGAGGGAGTTGACTATGAGAAGACTTTTGTGGAAGTAGCCATGCTTAAATCCATCCGCACTATTCTCTCCATTGTCGCATATTATGACTATGAGATTTGAAATATGGACGTTAAGACTACATTCTTGAATGACAATCTTGATGAGTGTATCTATATGGTACAACCAGAGGGGTTCAGAGTCCAAAGTCAAAAGCAAAAGGTTTGCAAGCTGCAAAGGTCCATTTATGGACTTAAGCAGACATCTCGATCTTTGAATATAAGATTTGATACCACGATCAAGTCTTATAATATGGAGCAGAACGTCGATGAGCCTAGTGTATATAAGTGCATCATTGATGGAAAAGTGGTTTTTCTCATTTTAAAGCATTTGAAGGTCACCTAGAGGGTCTAGGATTACGTGACATGTCTCATTTTCTCTAGTGCAGTGGGAGATTGTTGGGATATATGCCCAAGCACTTCATGTAATATAAACGAAATTATTTGTTATGAAAAAAAGATGCATTATTCATTTATCAAATGTTTGATGTAAATCGTCTATTGTAAATTTTCTTATTACCATTGATTACTCGTGTGCTTTCAGACTTGTGTATGAGTGTTATACACAAGAGGATTTAAGTATGAAGTTAGTAATCTAAAATAGTCCAAAGAGGGAAAACAAAATGGGTACTTTATTTGTGGTTTATCTATAGTGGCGGTACATTCTATAATTGTATGGAGACCTTGATCCGGGATCGTCCATGTGGAGACATGAGAATGGAGGGACCTATATGATGTGATATATGACTGGACCCATATAGAAATGAGTTTCTTATAAATTCGTTAAATAAAGAAATTCATTTCAATCTACTAGATGGTCATATATGGATTGATCTGAATCTTGAGTGTACTGGAAACTCCTGCATGGCAGGGTATGTCCTTTGATTTAAAAAGGGAAGCGTTGGTGTAGTAATCCCAACCAATAGCTACGTTTTTAGGACATGGTTGGTGTGTAGCCGGGGACGTTTTACATGGATATGGAGTTCACTCCTTCTTACGAGAAATAGATGAATATATTCCTTAAATGTTGATTCAATACTTGAACGATAAGAGCGCTCAAGTATTTCTATTGCGAATAGAAATATTAATATTCATAATAGTTAAAAATAAATCGTTCATTAGAGAATCAAAGGTACTTAAGGTAAAAATAATTAGAAAGGTATAACGACATAATAATGTCATAAATCGTATTTAAACCTTTTTATTTTGGCAACTAAATAATGTCATTATGATGATAATTAAAAATTTGGTTGTTACAAAAATAGGTGGGCTAGCTGAAATATATGAGAGTATAGGAATGGTTTTCTATTTTGATTTTTGAAATATTAAACCCTAAGTATAAAAGGATAAGTGTCTTATCTTTTTACCCTAATTCATACTTGTGAAACCCTAGCCATCATTTGTTCAAAGTTTTCTCTCAAGTGAGTTGAAAGAAAAGAAAAAGAACAAAAAGAAAAAGAAATATTATTGTGTGAAATTCTTCATCTCTAAAGTGTCTAGAAATTGGATTGTGAGTCAAGCCCACCATTTTCTTTGTTGGTTGCGAGACATAGCCCGAAAGACTATCTAGGGTTGGAACAAAAATCATCATCTTTTCCTTTTTGTATACACACAAGGTAGTGAGCGGAAAATCTGCTCAATGCCGCATATTGGTGCTTTATTTTGGGGCTTGGTTTGTTTAGTGTTTTGTCCATAAAATTTTGGGAATACAAATGGGTGTTTTAAGGGTGTTGTTGGGCTGTTTTGGTGAAAATAAATCAGACCTGAAACACTGCAATTGCTTACACAAATCCGGGGTTTTTTTGGGTATGTTGTGCACCCATTTTGGGTACAAAAACGGTCCAGATCTAAGCTGATGTTCGGAGGCTGTTCTATGACTATTCTGGAACTGAAAAAAAATTTACAAATAGAACCAAAATGTCTGACCAGATGCTGGACAGATACGACCGTCAAAGGGATAGGATAGAAAAAAATTACAAAGTCTATCCCGGTGCCTTAGTAGCTTCTGATGCGCTAGGAAATCGGTTCCTACAAATATATTTGATGTAAAAAACATATTATGTTAACATAAATAGCATGAAAGCATAGGAAATTGAGTAATATTTACTCACAAACTTGACGCCCATATGCTGACATGCCTTAACAAAATTGAGAGAACTTCTTTGTTGCATCGAACATGCGTTCAAGTATAGTTACCATAATCAAACTCAATGATTCTAAACATGCTTCTGAATGTCATGACGTGTGAAATACGTCTATTAATGCTAAAAATGCTATCATGATCGCTTATGATGTCATTATAACATCTAGCTATCCTGAAATGCTGCTTGAATGGAACTGAACTACTGACACTACATGACATGCTCGTGACGTGCTTAGCGGGATAACTCAAAACCCCTAACATGATTCCAACTCGACAACTATGTCTTTAACATGAGATTTACTCTAACATGTGCCAAACCTACCCACAGTGATTTGGATCTAAACTATTACATGCATATATCATGTCATTAAACACTATATGAGTGTGATTAACTAGCTGATCATGTAAAAACCCCCAAAATCCAACATGGGTCAAAACAGGTTTCAAAGAACCCTAAGCTTAAATGAATAACAACTCAAATCATGCTCATATCGTGTTACTAACAACCTATCCATGCTCAATTTATACAATAATCAAGAAAAAATAAGGGATTTCAAAAGGGACTTAAAACCTAATAAAAGAAAATGCAAAAATAAATATGAAAATAGAGGTAAGGAAGCTTACTTAGTCTTCATTGAGCTAGAAAATGCATGGGTCTTCCTTGATTTGGCTTGATTTAAGAGAAAATGATAGGGTTTTGAGAAGGGAAAAGCTGTGAGTGGGAGAAATGAGAGAAAATGCAGAAAAAAACCTTAATTGGTCAGTTCATAATGGCCCAAAATCAAGAAGATTGTGTCTAAAAATCACAGTCGCATACAAATGTGAGTCGAACATGCCTCAAATGGGAGCTCTCTGGAATTTCTAGTTTGAAGGAGAAGAAGAACGTGCCACTACGTGAATACTGAATTATGTTCTAACGCTTGAATGAACGCGACACTAATATGGGGAGCTGGTTGCATTTAAACACTTGAATGAACACTCCATAAACGCAAATGATGACTTGCATTCAAATGTCACGAAGAACGCACCACAAACGTGAAAAGACTAAAATTGCACATTTAGGCAAAATAGATGCAATTCATTTTCTAATGCTCATAGGCTTGGATCATAACCTCGAACCTCGATCAACCTGCATACGTGATACGCGAGAGTAAGGTATCGCATTACTTATACTTCATGACTATAATGACCTTGACATGCATTATTGTACATGCTAAAACCTAGGGTGTTACATTCACCCATTTTAAATAGAATTCGTCCCCGAATCCTAATCTACGTGCAATTGAACTATCATGCACTAACTATATCTTGCAATGTTGTCTTGTCTGTTACATGTATGTGATATTCCAATTATCACATGATATGAATATAATTTTTATGCAGATAGATGATGGGACGTACTTGGAGTTGATAAAGTCACAACAGTCATTACAGCTGAACCTCTGCTCTGATACCACCTGTCACAGCCCGGATAAATCCAGGGTATGTGTAGTAGAAGATGGCTAGCCCAACTCATTGAGCCACTAAACGTGTACCTAACTAACGTGTCGTGATTATTACTGTGCCACATAACTTAACAACATGCATAGCTGTCATACATAACGTGATAATGAACTATACACAACTGACACTATATGACATGCTCGTGACATGCTTAGCAGCATAACTCAACATCCCTAACACGATTCCAACTCAATAAGTATGTCATTAACATGAGATTTACTCATACATGTGCCAAACCTACCTATGGTGGTTTGGATCTAAACTATTTCATGCATATATCATGTCATTAAACACTATTGAGTGCGATTAACTAGCTAATCATGCAAAAATCCTAAAATCAAACATGGGTCAAATTGGGTTTCAAAGAACCCTAAGCTTAAATGAATAACAACTCATATCATGCATATTTCATGTTACTAACAATCTATCCATGCTTGATTTACAAAGTAATCAAGAAAAAATAAGAGATTTTGAAATATGGCTTAAACCTAACATGAGAAAATGAAAAAATAAGCATGAAAATAAAGGGAAGGAAGCTTACTTAGTCTTCATTAAGCTTGAAAATGTTTGACAATTATGACCCATAGCGTCACTATTTGTACAGATCATGGTGTTGTTGTACAAATTAACTATGTGACAAATGAGATTGCACTCTTATCATTTGTGATTAGATCACCTAGATGTATAAATGATGAGAGGTCCTTGTGATTTGTTCCTGGACGGAGAATGATATGAGACAGTATCAGTCCACGAAGGATAAATCATTAAATATCCCTAGTCAGAGTATTATCAAGATTGGACATCGATAAATACGTAAAAGACTAGTATTACACTTGTGCGCGTTTGGGAGGGCACAACGGCATAGTTCTCATATATTTGGGTATATGATACTCATGCAAGTGTAATAGGAGGTTGTGTTTTACCGATGGTACGGGAAACAGCTTTGCTCTGGATTGACCCCCGCGGAATCCCATTGGTAGTATGATTATGTGTCTATGGGCTTAACCTGAGACTTGCACCACTAATTCTTACGACAATCAATATACTTTAGTTGAGGTCGTCCAGGGCTTTAACAGGTTCTGTGTACGCCAATGCTGGGTATATTGAGAATCGTAGTGTGTTGGGTGTGATGTTAAGACGGAAGTATCACTCCAGTCATATGGAGATGATGGTCACATAGGATACGGAACTTGTTCTCTTAAATGCTCGAGTTATCGGGATATTATGACTAGGTCATGTATATCCGATTATAGAGACTAGTTACCAAACATCCGATATATGCTTCGTACGGGGCAGACACAATTCCAGCCCCTGGCCTAGCACGTGATCATCCGATGCTGGATCGAAATACACAATACTACGGTATACTACGCTTGATATAGATCACATATTCCTATAAGGATATTTCTGGAGAATTGGGTAGACATGGCGCTTTGATAGATGCCAATCTTGTCTTGTAAATCGGTATAAACGTAGTACGAGGTACTTACGTGTTCGGATAGTCCAACGACCGTATTTACTGCCAACATATCCGGGGATCTCATGGGACGCTTCCCGAAGATTCACCGATGATGTATGACTCACACTTTAATTAATCTTGGATTAATTTGATGAGAGAGAGAAAATTAATCTGGGATTAATTACGGAGATATTTTATCTGGGAAAATATTAATTAAAGAGAGAGAACGATTAATTTAGAATTAATCGATAAAATAATATATTTGATATATTATACGAAATTGGATTTCGACGCGGAATTAAAATTAGATTTTAATTCGGGCGAACGAATTAATTTAGAATTAATTCGTTAGCGACGTGAATAGTGATTTTGCTCGACGTAATCGTTTAATTACGTCGCGACAGAAAATTTGTTAATTTGGATTTAATGAACCCGAGCCCGAGTGTGATTGCGAGCGCATTCGCATTTTGAATTCGAGTGCGGCACGCAAGTCACATCAAGCGTCAAATCGCTAGTCACATCAAATGTCAAATCACATGTCACTTTGAGTGATGTGACAATTTGATTGATTGATTTGAGTGATTGATTTGGTAGTTGAAAAGCATTAATTGCTTTTTGCTTTTTGACTTTTGCTTTTTGAAAAATTGAAAAGTGGTAAATGGTTTTATTATTTTTGGAAAATATAAAAACCTATTACACTTTTTCCTTTTTTCACTTCTCTCTCCTCTTTTACGTTTCTTCTCTCTTTCCCTCCTTTTTGCACACGGCTTGGAGCCGTTTCTTCCTCTCCAATTTCTGGTTTGACCGAATTCAAGAGAGAAGCAAATGAGTTGATTTTGTTGCAAAATCTAGTGCTAGAACACCTTGAGTCATACAAAGGTGATAGGGAAACGATTTCTTGAGCATGGAATCATTTTTGAAGCTTGAAGCTTGGAGCATCAATGGAGTCTCCCATGGCCGAATCTTGGAGGAACAAAAAGGGCCAAAACCGAGCAGTCCACAGCAAGGAGAAGCTACTGCCGTGACCGTTTTTGGAGCTTGAAGGCTTGTGTTTAGGCCAATTTGGTTGGATCCAATTGGGCCCAAAACCGCATCCATAAAGACCAATTATGACTTAATGGACCTTAATTATTTAATTGGGCCTAATGGGCCAAAAATTGATTTCTGCGCTTATGGGGTAAATCCCTAATTGGACCTTGGTTATCGTTTAACCCGAGTTGACCAAAAGTCCACGCCTTAAAGAAATTAATTAAAATTCCATTGGACTTTAATTAAATAAATGTTGACGTTAATCGGGCTTTGAGACCCGTTGCGATTAAATTTGGAATTTAAGTCGTAAAAGTTCATTATTAGAGTGTAATATTTAATTTGGAATTAAATAGTGAATTAGTATTAAATACAATTGAATTGGATTTAATTTTGTAGTTAATTTAATTCAAGAATTCGTACTTTGAGTACTTATTCGCAAAACAAATTTGACTCCGCGCGAAATCAAATCGTGTTTGAACATTGGATGATCACTAATTATCAGATTAATTAATTAGATTAGATTGATTGATAACATGCTTGTGTGCATACATGGTTGCGATGCATGAATAATGTATATCGGATGGATATTAGATGGGTGGGGCAATTTTGGAAATTGTAATAAATTGATTTATTAATGGGACCTGCATGTCCAGCCTTTTCACCTCTATACTCTTTGTATTCTCTTCTCACCTATTCCCCTCAATGTAAATGAGGTTTCTTTAGAAGTGTAGGTAACGGGTAGAAGTAAATACATGTGTTATAGGGAGAGAGAAAATGTGAGATTTGATCTAGGATCAATGTAAAGTATCCATCCGCATATCATTATTATTTTCATATGCGCTTATTATGTGATTAGAATGCATGTTTAAGGGTGTATGATGATGAGACCTTACAAAGTATATAAAGATATATAATTGCCAATTGGCAATCGCGAAAAATCCTCGCTCAATAATAAGCGTTTTTTTCCTTCCATTTAGTGATTCTCACTCAAGATCCGAGACGACATTGGTTTGTTGGCCAAAGTCAAGGCCTTTTTCTGTCGAAGATGTGTTTGAATCACGAAGGCTTTGTTCCATATCAGTGTCTAGTCCAAGTTGTGGTTTGTTGGCCAAAGTCAAGACCACTTCTTGTCCATCGACATTGATTACGAAGCTTTCCATGGTCAATGGCTCGTGCTTGACTGGGATCACTAAGTTTGTTGTGCCAAAGCCAAGGCTTAGTTGATTCAGAGAAAAAAGGTTAGGTAATACATTGGATGTATTGGCATATATAAGATATATGTTTCGGACTTGGATGTCCCCCTACCGGATCTAGGAATGGATTGGATCCAATTGATCTTAGAGATCTACCTAGTTAATTATCATACAATTTGTTGGCCAAAGTCAAGATTGTGTGATATTTAACGGGATCCTAGCCCACTAGGAAACGCGGTTTCCCAAGTACTCGACAGAGGGTTAGGGCTCACCGAAAAATAGTGGGAGACAAGAATTGAATTTGCAATATTCGTTTAATTACTTGCCATACGCGCTCATCACAAATTATTTCGTTGTTAGATTAAATGTTAGTTGGACTAATATTTAAATTGTTGTTTTAATAAACAGTTGGACTGTATTATAGTTGATTATATAATTGGATTATAGTAATCAATATATTTGAATAATTAATTTCAATTTACAGTTGATTTTATAATTGGATTATAGTAATCAATATTATTGAGGTTAATTGATTTAAATTATATTTGATTGTATAGTTGGACTATAATAATCAATATAATACATAGTACCACAAATCGTTGATTAAATAGTTGGACTATTAGAATCAAGATAAATTGAAAGATTGACATTTAAAACATAATCCTGGGGAAAATGTGTTTAAATTGTTTATTTTCAAATTGGGAATAGTTTCAGGATGGTCCTAGAAACTAATAAGTTATTTTATTTGATAAAATAATATATTAAGCCTACAGCCTAGAGTTAAGCAAACAGTAGAGCATAATCTTTTGAAGATCATGTGATGACAACTTAAGTGCTTAATTCATTAAGCTTGTCGCGGTAGACTCCTTAATTTTTGATTCAGAACTAAGGATTAGATCCTTAAAGTATGATAATGAAATTGAAGGATTTTCATGGATCTATTTTAGATCTTTGAAATACTAAATTGCAATAAATACTTCTTGGAGAAATAATGACTATTCTCAAGGAGACAAAGTCAAACTTTGCAATTAGGCAAGTAGAGCAAGGCGCACCTTACTTCGATATTCTAGAAACCCGAGGCTTGGCCAAAGGCTTCTGGAGTGTTGAAACCGGCAAAGGCAAAATCATTGTAATCTTCTAGGAATATAAAAGGACATATCCCAAGAGGAATAGAAGATGAGCAAGGCTCTGACTTCAAATATGTTTGTCATAATATGTTCACTACTAGTATTAAAATTGGATTTTAGATACTTAGTGCGGTACATAAAATATATGTATTGATGTTCAGAATCTGTTTTGAACAGGATACTAACATCATTAGAGATTAATCAACGAATTGGAAATAGGACGACTGTCTGTTTTAACCGTAGATACCTGAATTTAGGAAATACCTTCGGGTTAGTACCTAAGTTAGGAAACTATTATAATGTAACTAGTTTGACTAGATACATATCTCTATATCAGTGTTTAAACGCTGCGGGTGAACCTTTATATTCTAGAACACTAAAGTGTTTTATTATATAAAGATGATATTGAGATAAACACATTAGATGTGAATAACATAACTTTTATTGAATATAAATAATATCTCAAATATATAACATGACAAATAAATAGCTCAAACTAATTGATCAGTTAAGAAACTAATTGTGGCATAGTTGTCAGGGACACTATTAAACAAGATCCTATATCCACACTTTCGAAGAGTGGGTACTAGGACTAATTTGATTCTATTCAAATAAAGTCTACGAATCTAGTTTATTGGGCAAAGTGCCTAAAACACTATTTACTTGGTAAAAGTGTAAATGCCACTGATCTGTAAGCCCTAGTTCATAGTGAAGCAAGTGGGCCCATGTCTAGCTAGGCTAGAGGTGGATATGAATTTTTCGAGACCTTTACGGATGTGGCATCACGTATGGTTATGTGTTTCTTTTGAAGAACACAAATCGGAAACTTTCACAATTTCGACACGAAATAGACAAACAGATCGGCTATAGTATTATATCGTCACGGTAAGATCGTAATGGAAAATACTTAAGCAATAAGTTTCTCATATACTTGAAAGAGTATAGTATTCTTTCAAATACGACTCCTCCCGGAACACGTTAGTTTGACGGTGTGTCCGAACAGGATTAACCGAATTTTGTTAGACATGATAAGGTTAATCACGAGTCGCTCTGAGCTACCATTCCTTCAACGGATAAGCTTTAACCAGTGCAAGAACTTATTTAGAATAAGGTTCCATAAAATCTGTTTGACAGATAACATATTAGATATGAACGGGAAAGAAACCAGGTTTCACATTCCTGTAGATTTGGGTATACTAGGCATACGTTTGGATGATACCAAACAAGAACCCAAATTGGATAAGTGCCAATGTAGGTTATCCTAGGGATACCATAAATATTGTACTTATACACCTCACATGAGAACAATTAGATTTTGCTCGCCATGCGGTTTCCTAAGAGGAATACCGATATGCAGTGGTAAGTGGGAGGATAGTAAAACTCGATGAAAATCGGAGTAATACTATCCTGGCACCGAATCTTAATGGAACATAAATAGTTCATCAAGGATGGGACTATTATCAATAATCTTCGAATACACAAGAACCGCGTAGGTCGGAGAAGAGTCGGAAAACAACCTGGGGTATGGGTTTCTGATCTCACCTCATAAAGATGTCAATCTTTTGAGGAATACCAACTGACTACGAATGAGGAAGTGATACAAGGTATCGAGTCCCTATTATGGTAAAGTTCCATAATATCCGAATTGGATTCCATGTAAATCAACTATGTTTGGATACTAGTTGATGTACCGCAAGGGATTGTGCCTATTACTACTATATAAGTCTTCAAGGAAGACATACATAGAAGGCAACATACCAACGTATAAAGCTAGGCTTTTAGTGGAAAGGTATGGTTATCAACACTGTGTTGCTTACAATTCAACCTTTTACCTGTTGCCACGGTAAATCCATTTGGATAATGCTTGTTATTCGATCCATGATTGGATTGAAGTAAGAATTAGGTTCTTGGAATTATCTTTTTGATATAATCATAATGATTTATGATTTAATTCAAAACGAAAATGATTCTTGGGTATATAAGAGGGTTAGTGGGAGCGCACTGACAATGGTTGTCCTATAAAATAATGATAATACTTATTTCTTGGAAATGATATTCCCATAAAATAAACGGCGAAAGCTTGGCTTTCGAAATACTCTCCGAGAAACCGTACATTGAAAAATGTACGCGACCTGATGTCTCATACGCTTTGAGCATATGGATTCAAAAAACAGGCCAATCCGAGTGATAGTCTCTGGATTGAAGTTAAGAACATCCGTTAGTATCTTAGAGAACTAAGGATGCTGTCTTAGTCATGGAGAATGAGAACTTGAAGTGACTGGGATCACTGTAGCAAGTTTCCTATAACCGATAAGGAAGACGACTAAAAGTCGCAAACGGTAATATATAGTTTGAATAACGGTACAGTGAGCTGGAAATCTTCCAAGCAAGATACTGTTTCCGAATAAACAACAAATGCGGGTTTAATTACAGTAGCTGAGGCAACAATAGAAGCCATCTGGGTCAATAACAAATCTAATTAGATTGGATATAGTCTGTTAGCAACTGAGCTAGGCGTCAGCACAGGCTAAATAATTAATGGTCTCATCAACGATCCAGATACATAATTCGATATTCACTGATTCGTTCGAATCATACATCGTCGCGATGTGATGATCGAATAAATCGCATCAAGAAGATAATCATAATACAAATCCATTGACGAAAGCCTTTTCTCAGTAATTTAAGCCAACCGTACAT